>JADBJO010000135.1:675000-767500 GCA_016801955.1 Conus betulinus | reverse complement strand
CTATGGAAGGTAGGAACACATTGACTGCAACTGAAAAAAAAAAAAAAGGTTAAAGAGAGGTGTACAAACTTTTGCCAGAGGATGAAGAGTCCTTTAAGGGAGATAATTTAACAAAAGGTACAAATACTTCCCTTTATGCGACTACATGGCGGTTACAGATCAGCAGGGTTTTTTTTTTTTTTACATTTACTGTCACCAATAAAGTTTCCATCATCCTATGTTTTACCACTCCATTTAACACTGAATCAAAGGATTGTCTTCTTACCATGATCTGACTAAAGGGTCCCATTTTCATGATGTTCTGGAACTGCTCGTACATGTCTCTGAGGGTAAACTGACCTGCACATTATCCAACACATCGTCAATGTAACACTTGAAAAAATATACCAATCTAGACACCATAAAGTGGGCATCTTATTTCAATGAATAATCGTTATGGAGTTAAATGAATGACCTCTTAGCATATATAATCTGTGAAAACCAGAAGACAAAAAGCATCTAATTGTCAACATTTCTTTTTTTCAAGCACTAAACCAAGAACAGTAACTTCTTATCAGAGGTATATCAGTTGTGTATTTTGACCCCATATTATACAACAATCTTTAAGATATCTGTCCCAAGTGGATCTCTCACAAAAATTTCTAGCATCATATAGCATTTAAAAAATAATTATATACTATATATAGTAACATATATAAAACCACATGGTAACACAAAAACAAGTAACATGACATATAAACCACATCACTTTGTCTCATGACAGAGGTGCATCTGGGATACTTGCGAAGTGGGCAACACACAGGAACTTCATGTTTCAAACTAAACCCACGGGAAAGTCCCCAGACCCCAGGCAGAAATGTCTTCAACTCACCCCTACAACCCAGTCACATGCAGAGAAGCCATTTGGCTGAGCAGGGTTTGGGGGGGGTCTTAGTCAAGGCACAGTCATGCAAGTAACACCTTCAGGTGTTAACTCAATGGGGCTCAGTCCTTAGTATCACCTCCCTTTTTTTTTCAATCAGTTCAATTATCAAAATTCCCTTTCATAAATACCTTGTAGCAATGATGGAAGGTCAAGCAAGCATTCATGTTTTTTCTTAACAAGTACTACTCAGCCCTTAAATGATCAGCTGAACTGAAATTAAAGCACAACTTATACAGTAATGAGCAGAAAAAAATGATATCTCTACCAACAGCCACATCACATTTCAAAACACAGACTGCTTACCTTACTTCAGTTTCTTCATCAGTTCTTCATTATCATCCAGTTTCAGTTTGTTGACTTTGTCTGTCAGCCCCTCAATGTCCCCCATGCCTGAAACATTCACATGCACAAAGCTTACTGCTTCTACTACTTCTCCACTGAACTAGGTCAAAAAATCACATGGAGGTGAGAGGGGGAATGGAGAGGATGGGGAGGGGAAGGGAAAAGAAGCAAGGGAGAGGGAGGAGGAGAAGGGAGGAGGGGAAAGGAGGAGAATAAAGGACAAGCAAGAAGATTCATTTACCTCAGACCTATTTGAGTCAAGGAAGATGGAATTGATAAACATGTTTGGGCAGATTGTCCACACCAGTGAACACATGTAAAGGTAATAACAAAGCAGAAATATTCAGTTACTCTCTCTCTCACTGACTGACTGAAACCAATTTATTGTCAGATTAACTCATGGTTGTACTGACATGTAAGAAAACATATGTCAACATTTTTCATTCAAAGAAAAGGAACATAATTAACACACAAAGACACACACACACACACACAAACATACACACACACACACTCGCATACATACGCACACACAGACACATACATAAAATACACAAATACACACATCTATATGCAAGCATGCCCATACCCTTGCATACCCACAAACTTACACACTCACACATACACACACACACACACATACAATGCACACACACACACAATGCACACACACACATGCACACACACACTTGCACACACACACACACACACACACACACACACACACACACACACACACACACACTGCACTCACACACACACACACACACACACACACACACACACACACACACACACACACACAGAGTAAGTTTCTGAAGACAGTTTATTCTAGATTAGCATTTTTTGTAGATAAATTGAGCATTGCATTAAAATTCAGCTTATCATCTAAAGTACTACCCAGATATTATATTCACTTGCATGTTCTACTGTGGTGTTTTCGATATACAAGTGAGGGACAGAGCTGGGTTTCTTCGAAAATCAATAGCTTCTCCTTCGTCATTCAAACATTCAAGTCTAGACAGTTCTCTTTGCATGATGTACAAAAACGTTCCACCTTTTGAAATAAATGGTATCTGAATTTGATAGGTCTTCTAAAGCAGAGTCATCTGAGTACTTTATGACAGGAGTGACAGAAAAACCCAGTACAATCATTTGTATAAAGAGTAAAGAGTACAGGGGAGAGAACGACGCCTTGAGGTGCACCAGTGAATGTGGTTCTTGCTGATGAATATTTTCCCTCAAAGCGCATACACTGTAACCTGTTGACTAAGAAGTTCACAATCCATAAAATCAATTTTGGGTTGACCTGTAAAGTTGGAGTTTCTTTGCCATAGTGTGAGGTTGAATTAAAAGCTGAGGAGAAATCAATAAACAGGATGGGAACAAAAGAATCTTTGTTTTCAAGATGAGTGTATGCATGGTTTAAAAGAGTGATTATTGCATCATCTGTACTTCTGTTCTGTTTGTATGCAAATTGGTTATGGATCACAAAGCTGTTTGACTTGAGAAAGAAGAATGTGAAGAACAAGGTATTCAAAAGGTTTCATTACAGAGATGTCAACGCAACAGGTCTGTAGTCATTTCAAAATACTAGGGTTTCTTGTTTTTTGGTATAGGACAAATTTTTTATTTTTTTTCAGACAGAGGGCATAACTCCACAATTCAAAGACCATGAGAACACTTACAAAAAAGCATATGACAATTGTTCTGAACATGAGTTTAAAAGATTTCCACAAATATTGTCTGGACCTGCAGCTTTACCTATCTTTATCTTTCTGAACAAACCTCGAACAGCAGAATCATCAATATGTAAAACACTATCATTGTTATCACAACTGTTTGAAATGTTCAACATAACAGTTTCCAAATTTTCGCCAACATAGTTAATTTCAAAGAGGCAATAAAAATAATTCACTTTGTTAACAAAATCATAACATTCCTCTTCTAATTGATTACAAACACTTCATGGTCTATTCTGTCCAGTGAGTTTTAGGCCATCCCACGCATTTCACGTGTTTCCCAACTCAAACTGCTTTTCTACTTTTTTTTTTCTGTACCATATTTGCATCCTTTATTTTATGCTGTAGTTTTCTTTGAACTGTTTTCTTTGCATGATTATCCTTCGACTGAAATGCGATTTTCTTTTCATTTAGTGTTTTCTTTAAACCCCAAGGCTTATTATTCAGAAAAAATTTTAACAGTTTTCTTTGGCATCAAATTGTTTTCGCGCAAAAGGTGACATACTTAGAGATAACATCAGCAGCTTCACTCACATCAACAAAAGAATCAAAAAACAGTCCCAGTCTGTGTGAACTCACAGCAAGCTCGCAGTTATTCTATGCTATCTGGGGACCAAATTTTTACAGTTTTCTGCATAACAGGTTGGGTTTGAATAACAGGTCAGTAAGAGGGGATCAAGTGTACGTTGTTGTGATCAGATTTACCATTTCAGCAAGGGCCACAGACTTAAAAGCATTTGGCATATTACCATAACACAAATCAAGCTTCTTGAAAGAGGGTTGGGACATATGACATACTGTTTAAAAGAGGGTAAAAACAGACTGGAGATCATATGATTAAAATCACCAAGAACAAAATTTGGAGTATAGGGGATGACATCTGTAATTCTCGCACAATGCCAGAGATATTTGCAGCACATGCAGGGTTGGATGAAGGGGGGTGTAGATGACGGTGACAAACACTCTCCCAAATTCACAGGGCAAGTAATGGGGACAGAGTGACACTGCAATCAGGTTGATGTCAGGAGTGCTCAGTCTCTTTTTCACTGTCACATTCGCTTTATCATAAAAGTGCTTGTTGACGTACAAGCACACGCACCTCCTTTTGTTTCATCGATTTAAAGTTTGTCACGGTCAGTTCTAAAAGGTGCTCCAAATCCTTCAGTAAAAACACTGTCATCAGAGATCTTATCATACAGCCACATTTCAGACAAACATAATAAACATGCATCACAAAATTCTCTCATCATCAACCGCACATTTGCACAAATTCATCAAAATTAAATTGGGGGCTTTTGGTCTAATAGATCGCATCTTTGACAGTATGATAGAAGGAAGAGGGGACTGGTATTGTTTTTTGGTAATCGTCTATGAACTCAACCACTCTTCCCTCACTTCTTTCTCCATCTCCTTTCACACTTGCCATGGTGATCACTGCTGACAGAAATTTCTGAGGGGAGACAATTAAAACACAGACTGCGGGTGTTGGTAAAGTTTTCAACTGTATAAGGGTCTCACGATCATGATAATAATCTAAGGGGCCTGTACCTGTTTGGTGGCAGCTATCTGAAAAATGCAGCGCCAGTAAAATCTACGCTGTTCAACATGTAAAATATCACAGTCAAGATGACCACAAGTTTCAAATTGCACACCCACCACTTCCTGGATATCACAGTAAATACCATGCACATCGATGAAACATATAACAGATTGCAAACACATAAAAATCAACAAAATTGCACAGCTACATGCCTCTTGAGTCGCCCCTTGTGAAGCGCCACCTACACTAAATGGCATTTATTTATGTTCAAGTCTTTGGATGTATCGCATCTGTTGAGATTTAACAAGTATCCCTGGCTGCCGTTCTGTTGTACCGGTAACATCACGTGCTGCAGATTGTAGGTTGTTGCTCTCAAACCCCACCAGACATGTAATATTTTTGTGTGTATGGGATATTTCATCCATAGCCAGCAACTTTGGTTCTGGCCAGCTCCAGTCATAAGTTTTTTTGAGTCGGCTTTGGGTTCAGATGGAAAGGCTGGATGCAACTGGTCAGGTTTTATCCACTTCATGGATGTACCTGAGAGTGCCATTTAAATTTTCTGACCAACGCTTTATATGTTTTTAACTTTTTAGCCCCAGACTTTGGACAGAAATATCTGTTTGATTGCAATGTTTTAGGTATGTCAGAAAGATAAAAGCAAACCATAGTCCGACTGTTCTGATTGTCACTGTCAGCACTTGTAACAAGATGAAAATTTGTTTTATCTGTTTCCAACGTCACCTTAAATTGTTAAGTTGTACACTTCTACTTTCACTTGTTATGGATGTTAACTAGAGAGACTGTTTGACTAGAATTTTCTTTTCATTTTTAGGTTCATACATGGTGATGGAACAGTTTTTTCCTGTCATTCTGGTATATTAATACTCATTTTGCTGAGTCTGTAGCACACTAATGTCTGGTCTGTTTTGATTTCATAGCATGTCTTTCCTTCATGTAATAAACTTTCCCTTCAGTGTCCTAGTTTTTGATCAGGTCATCAAAATCATTATAACCATTTTCTTTTTTTTTGCAGTTGATTGGATCTTTGAAGTTTAGCCCTACATTTTATTTTCGATGCCTTGTGGCTTTGTTGGAATGTTTATCTTTAACTACACATTTGAACATTAGTATTAACTATGCATTTGAACTTTGATGTTTAGCTACATAGAGGCTGACCCAGCGGTGATAGCCCAGGAAGGAGTGGAGAAGTTCAAGAAGGAGAACTTTGAAATCATCATTGTGGACACCAGTGGGCGTCACAAGCAGGAGGATGCTCTCTTTGAGGAGATGCTGCAAGTGGAGCAGAGCATTGTGAGTGGCAGTGTCCATGTTTTCTTGCATTACATCTTTTGATGACATGGGCATGTATGTGTGAAAAATCAGAGGCACAGGGGGTGCACCTGTGAACATGTACATCAAACTAAGTTTTAAAAAAAACGCTGTACACACAAGTACCCACTGTGTGTCTTAATCTTTCATGGACACTCTGAATGTACATCCATGGTTTAGATTTAAAAAAAGAACCTGATAGCATAGTTTTTGTAACGCTGGGGTTATCAGATTCAAAAGGCAGGTAAGAGAACAAAAGTGAAGTCACAAGTCTGCCAAATGAGAGGAACAGATAAGTTATAAGACAGATAACTTTAGACCTACTGAGTTTCTTTAGGCATTACAAACAGTGTTCATTTTTTTCTTGTTTGTCCTGCCTGAAGAAGAGTCGTAAATGGAAACTACTTTTGCTTGTTTCATTATTTATGTGTTTCCATTCATTTGCAGTCTAAACCTTTTATTTTACTCTCTTACGGGGATTTATTATACGGCAAATAAACTTAATGAACCTGTTCATAGAAGTCTTGTTTGAGAATCTCTCTGACAGAATATCTAGGGTGGCGTTTTGGTCTACTTCTTGGAGACACTGATTGCTGATTCCTTGCCTCTGATGTAATGGTTAGGTGTAGTTGTTTTTTTTTATGCTGATTGATTAGCATGAGGACAATGAACATCATGTGATAGGGTTTTAGTCAAGTTTGAGATTGCATGAAAGGGCTGTATTCTGTGCTAACTTTCATAAAATATCCTATGGCCAACTTGGCTGGAGGGGTAAAGATACCTGCTGTGTTGGTCAGAAAATTTGAGCAGCATTCTCAGAGATGCATCCATTAAGTGGATAAAACTCGACTGCATGGTCCGAGTCGTCCCAGCTGAGCCCGTAGCAAACTCAACTCTTGAGCAGGAGCTGGCCAGGAAATCTCACAAATAAATGGTTTTGATGGGAATCAAACCCACAACCTCTCAGCCAGGAATCTACGATGCTAACCACTAAACCACTGTGGCTGGTCGTTAAATATGCTTTTTGTGTTGCAGAGTCCTGACAATGTTATCTTTGTGATGGATGCAACCATCGGCCAGGCCTGCGAGTCTCAGGTGAAGTTTCTTTTCCTTTCTTATGCACGATTTTCCATGGAATGGAATGTGTGTGTGTGTGTGTGTGTGTGTGTGTGTGTGTGTGTGTGTGCATGTGTGTGTGTGTGTATTTGTGTGTGTGCATGTGTGTGTGTGTGTGTGTGTGTGTGTGTGTGTGTGCATGTGTGTGTGTGTGTGTGTGTGTCTGTCTGTGTGTTTGTCAGTACAACTTTGAGTTAATCTGACAATAAATTGGTTTCAGTCAGTCAGTGTGTGTGTGTGTGTGTGTGTGTGTGTGCATGTGTGTGTGTGTTGTGATGATGTTATCCTATGAGTCCCAGGGCAATATATATGCAGTGTAGTGGTTGTTTGACATCTGGTTTGGCTTCTTTTAATTTAATGGGTTTTTTTTTTGGTTTTTTTTTTGTAGTGCAGTGTAGGTGTGAGTATCAAATCAGATTTGTTTTCAGGAGAAATGATGTAAATCAATGAGGAATAGATTTCATTATCTACCTTCTGTTCTCACAGACATGTTGTTGTAACATAGTTCTGTGGTGACAGCAGCCAGTCTGCTTCGTACTGTCATCAGTTGATGTAAATGTAGTATATAGCTCTCTTATCTGTTGACACAGTAACAACTTTTCATGCTTTTTCAGTATTGATTTGAGCCAATGATGTGCACCTTTTTGAACGAATATGAAGCTCCATATATTTTTTTTTTCAATAATTTGATGTAGCAGAAAAAGGAGTTTTTTGACCCTCTCTTTCCCCAGACTTCCCTTCCCCCGTTTATGTATGACACACCACTGGGATGAGACTTTAACACCACCAGTAAATTTGTGAGCAGGCCAGAGCTTTCAAGAAAAGGTGGACGTGGCGTCCGTCATCATCACCAAGCTGGATGGACATGCAAAGGGTGGGGGGGCCCTCAGTGCGTGAGTACTGTTTTCCTGGTTAAGAGAGTCCTTGTTGTGAGACAGTTTTGTTCCACAGATCTTCATTTGTTGGTGGTTAAAAAGTTTGGCAGTTTTTTTTTGTTTTGTTTTTTTTGTAGCGTTTTTTTTTAAATATCTAAACAATTTCTTAGAATGTGAAAGCAAAATTTGCTTGCACTGTGCTACTGCACATCTTAGTGTTGCATTTCTTTTCTCAGTTTATATCAGTATGAAAATATCCAGCAGATACTCAAATAGCGGTATCTGATTTACTTACATTGTTTGGGAAAAAAATTTCCGTATTCTGAAATCTGTTCAGAAACAAGAACAAAAAACTGTAGTACTTGGAAATGAATGAAGAATGGGAAGTAGTACTTGGAAATGAATGAAGAATGGGAAAAGTGAATATTGCTTGCCCAGAACTACTGCATGTCTTGGTACTGCATTTTGTTTCCAAGTTTACATAGTATAGATGTATGCGACACAGATTCAGATCATCGTACCTGGTGTAGGATTGTTTGGACAAAATCTCTGTGTAATGAAATATGTTAAGAAACAAAGACAAATCTGTGATCAATTGAAAGATTGAAGCTTTGATGTAAAGACCATATAGTTTTACATTCGCCAGTATAGCCAGCTAAGAAGAAGCAGTGGTATTGTAAGTTGCCAAGTGAAAAGGTGAAAGGTTATGTTGAATTGAAATATACACACATTCAGTGGAAAGCACACACAATCTGACTACAGTAAGCAGTATTACTCTGAAAGAATCCAAGTTATAGTGTTGGCAGTTCCATTTAAACTGTCTGTCCGTCTCTTGATCTGGTCTCTTGCATTTCAGTCTCCACTCCTGTCTGTCAGTCTGTTGTCTGGTTCTGTCTGTTTGTCTCATGCTCTCTCACTTGTACATGTAGACACACAAAGTTGACATTTTGTTCAGGTTCTGTGATGATTTGATTTGTTAAAACAAAAACAAAAAAGAAAAGAAAAAAGTCCATTTCAGCATTGATGATATTCACCAAAGCTGTTTCCTTTCAGTGTCGCAGCCACCAGGAGTCCGGTCATCTTCATTGGCACAGGAGAACACACTGATGACTTTGAACCTTTCAAAGTGCAGCCCTTTGTCAGCAAACTGCTAGGTCAGTTGTGTGTGTGTGTGTGTGTGTGTGTGTGTGTGTGTGAAAATGATCAGCCAACACTACCTGTGGTTAATCTGAAAATAAAATCATTTTGTCACTTAACTGAAAAAAGAAATATGTATATAGTTGTGTGCAAATCAAATGTTACTAATGTGATTGCTGTGTGTGTGTGTGTGTGTGTGTGTGTGTGTGTGTGAGAGAGAGAGAGAGAGAGAGAGAGAGAGAGAGAGAGAGAGAGAGAGATTGATATTTAAAACCGGTACCTGCTTGTTCATGTGGTCAGATTCTCGATATCCCTCATTTCTTATTTGACTGTTCTAGTACAAGAACTCACTTTCAGCCTCTTCATGATAAGATCAAGTCCTTTAACCTTTTGCTGACTATGTCTAGAGTTTTCAAATCCCAGTTATGAGAATGGTTGGAGTCTGGCAATGTTGGCTGTTTATCTTATTAAATCTCATCCACTTGGAAGAAATTTTTTTTTGATTCGTTCCCCCCCCCCCCCCCCCCCCCCCCCCCCCCCTTCATTGCCTCCCTCCCCACTCCCCAACAGGTTTTTTTTTCTTCCCAAATTCGTGTATTTTTGAAATGTTAAAATCTTATTCTAGGCATATACCATATCAGTATGGTTCGGTGTCTAATTTGCACATAGAGCAAGGTTTTTTTTTCATTCCCCCTCCCACACTCTTCCTCCCTCTTCTCCCCTTCCCAATCCATATGCACTTATAAGCTGTTCGATTCTTACGAGTAATATGTCAGCCAGTTGCATACTTTTGATGATCCTTGACTCCCGTGTATTGAATATACATGTGGTCACACAGAACTGATGTTTCTGGATACCAGTATATATGAGCCCTTAGTGTGTGTGTATGTGCGTGTGTGTGTGCGTGTGTGCGTGTGTGTATGTGTATTTGTGTTTGTGTGTGTGTAGAAAAATATTCCATCTATAAGTTAATTGCTTTGATGTGTTGAAGAGGGAGAGAGAGATAGTGGCAAAGGGTACAAGATTCTATATAATGGGCAGAATTCTATTTTTGTATGCCTTTTTTCTGTGTGTGTGTGTGTGTGTGTGTGTGCGTGCGTGCATGTTTGTGCATGTATGCATGTGTTTGTGAGAGTGAGTGCATGTGTGTATGAGTGCTAGAGTATGAGTGTGTGTGTGTGTGTGTGTGTGTGTGTGTGTGTGTGTGTGTGTGTGTGTAGGGTGGTAATAACTGGTATGGTGTGGTGGGGTGTGTGTGTGTGTGTGTGTGTGTGTGTGTGTGCAAGTTTGTGTGTATGCAAGGGTATGGGTGTGCTTGTATAGAGATGTGTGTATTTGTGTGTTTATGTATGTGTGTGTGTGTGTGTGTGTGTGTGTGTGTGTGTGTGTGTGTGTGTGTGTGTGTGTTAATCATGTTCCTTTTCTTTGAATGAAAAATGTCGACATTCTTTTCATAATTTTTCTTAAATGTCAGTACAATCATGAGTTAATCTGACAATAAATTAGTTTCAGTCAGTCAGTCAGAGAGAGAGAGAGAGAGAGAGAAACTGAATATTTCTGCTTTGTTATTACCTTTCCATGTGTTCACTGGTGTGGACAATCTGCTCAAACATGTTTATTACGTTGCACCTTCCTTGTCTCAAATTTGTCTGAGGTAAATGGATCTTCTTGTTTGTCCTTTATTCTCCTCCTTTCCCCTCCTCCCTTCTCCTCCTCCCTCTCCCTTGCTTCTTTCCCTTCCCCTCCCCATCCTCTCCATTCCCCCTCTCACCTCCATGTGATTTTCTGACCTAGTTCAGTGGAGAAGTAGAAGCAGTAAGCTTTGTGCATATGAATGTTTCAGGCATGGGGGACATTGAAGGGCTGATAGACAAGGTCAACGAACTGAAACTGGATGATAATGAAGAACTGATGAAGAAACTGAAGCAAGGTAAGCAGTCTGACAATAATCAGTTTGAAATGTGATGTGGCTGCCATTGATAGAGATATCATTTTTCTGCTGATTAAGTTGTGCTTCAGTTTCAGTTCAGCTGATTATTTAAGGGCTGAGTAGTACTTGGTAACCCTCTTGTATTCATAACGGGCGCAGACAGGAGCGCTGAGACAGCGCGCTAGATTTCGTAACGGTCGCAGACGGGAGCTGCCCGCTGCATGTGTACGGTACTTTTCCATCACGTGCTGACTCCGTGAAAATACTCGGAGAGCCACTAAAAGTTGTTGGGGATTTCCCACTATAGTCCAGTAATGTGGCAGCACTATTTTGGGATGCTGGCACCACTTCCATTCACTAAGAAAGAGGAAAAACTGCAAGCGAACAGTTGTGCGTGAGACGACCGATTTTCGCAATGGCGTCGTCTGCTAACAACAGCGAGTTTGATGATATTCCTGAGTGTTCGGCGGAGGAGTGGGATCAAATTATGCAAGAATTAGAGAAGTATGAAAAATAGAGAGTTAGGAGAAGAGAATGATGTTGAAATCGGCACCAGTGAAGGAGAGGAAAATGGTGAAAGCGACCCTGAGAACCACGTGCTACTCGCCACTCTGCAAAACAATGGCGACCGGCTACACATCCTGCCCGCGTGGTCCCATTCCAACAGCCGACAGGCCCTGCGCACTCACTGCCGAACACTGCCACCGCACTAGATTATTTCTTCTTTCTACCTCTCATATTTTTTCAACTAGTAGCAGAAGAAACTAACAGATACTCTCAAAACACATCAGCTAAGGGCACATCTGACTCCCTGTGGTTCGACACAACACCTGACGAAATGCGGGGCTACGTCTCTGTACTGATTATTCCCTATGACAACTAACGGACAACGCATAGAAACGTCATATATGTGTTTTTTCTGCCAGGTGCCTTTATGCTTTCATAAGAATGACTGTTTCTATGACTACCATGCGCTGAAAGTGGCTCAACAGTAGGGCAGTTTGCTAGTCTCTGTGTTTTTGTGTACATGTATATATGCTTACCTGTAGTTTATGGTGACAGTGCTTTGATGACACTTGGCAGCAGTGACACTCTACTCAATTCCTCACTGTACAGCTATACAGTGTGTAAATACATATGGACATGTATAAGGTGCTTAGAACAGTGACAGAAAAACAATGAGGAACTGTGCTTGAATCTACAGTAACTGTTCAGTAGTGACAATTGACACTAGTTGTGTGTGACATTCTGTGGATTACCTGTGGGGACTGAACAGGCGGACAGAAGACAGATCATCTCACTTAGGCCGCAGCTTTCATTTTACAACACTAACATGCATGTGCATGGGATAACTGCATGGTGGTGTGCTGTATTAGAATTGTCACCATTGCATGTGAACATTGGGTGACAGTGACATGACCTTTCACCTCGAGACACACAAAATCTTGCTCACAGTATAGAACAGAGTCTTGTGACCATACATGCGGAATTTCGTAGCTCTAGAGGTTTATTCTTGGTTGTGGTAAAGCATGAACCATACATACCATTTTAAGGCTAAATTCACCAAAAAAAATCTGAAAACTGGGGGGAATTTGGCTTCAGAGAATCTGAATACAAGAGGGTTAAGAAAAATAATGAATGCTTGCTTGCCCTTCCACCATTGCTACAAGGTATTTGTGAAAGGGAATTTTGATAATTGAACTTAATAAAAAGGGAGGTGATACTAAGGACTGAGCCCCATTGAGTTAACACCTGAAGGTGTTACTTGCATGACTGTGCCTTGACTAAGGCCCACCCAAACCCTGCTCAGCCAAATGGCTTCTCTGCATGTGACTGGGTTGTAGGGGTGAGTTGAAGACATTTCTGCCTGGGGTCTGGGGACTTTCCCGTGGGTTTAGTTGAAACATGAAGTTCCTGTGTGTTGCCCACTTCGCAAGTATCCCAGATGCACCTCCGTTGGAAGAGAGAAGTAGTGTGGTTTTATATCATGTTATTTGTTTTCATGTTACCATATGGTTTTATATATGTTACTATATATAGTATATAATTATTTTTAAATGCTATATGATGCTAGAAATTTTTGTGAGAAATCTACTTGGGACAGATATCTTAAAGATTGTTGTATATTATGGGTTCAAGATACAACTGATATACCTCTGATAAGAAGTTACTGTTATTGGTTTAGTACTTGAAAAAAAGAAATGTTGACAATTAAATGTTTTTTGTCTTCTGGTTTTGACAGATTACATGTGCTAAGAGGTCATTCATTTAACTCCATAATGATTATTCATTTGAAATAAGATGCCCACTTTATGGTGTCTAGATTGGTATATTTTTTTTCAAGTGTTACATTGACGATGTGTTGGATAATGTGCAGGTCAGTTTACCCTCAGAGACATGTACGAGCAGTTCCAGAATATCATGAAAATGGGACCCTTTAGTCAGATCATGGTAAGAAGACAATCCTTTGATTCAGTGTTAAATAGAGTGGTAAAACATAGGATGATGGAAACTTCATTGGTGACAGTAAATGTAAAAAAAAAAAACCCTGCTGATATGTTAACCGCCACGTGTTCGCATAAAGGGAAGTAATTTGTACCTTTTGCTGAATTATCTCCCTTAAAGGACTCTTTTTCGTCCTCCGGCAGAAGTTTGTACACTTTTTTTTTTTTTTTAAGTTGAAAAAAGATTATATGTATTATCAATACCCATCACCTTTTCATTTTTACCATTGAAGAGGTAACCAAAAAGGTTTATTGACTGAGGTTATTATATATTTAGTTCTGATGTCTCTATCTGCATGGCATTTTTTTTTTTTAATGTTCAACTGCATGGCTAAGACCACGACCTTGCTTTTTTCTGTATACATTGACTTTTTTGTTTTTTGTAAAATAGTGACTTGAATAAACTGAAATATTTTACATTCTCTCTCTCTCCTCTCTCTCTCTCTCTCTCTCTCTCTCTCTCTCCCTCTCTCTCTCTCTCTCTGTTCTGTGTGTGTGTGTGTGTGTGTGTGTGTGTGTGTGTGTAGGGTATGATTCCAGGTTTCAGTTCAGACTTCATGACCAAGGGCACAGAGCAAGAATCAATGGCACGACTCAAACGTCTCATGACTATCATGGACAGTATGAATGATGCAGGTAATGTATTTTCTGTGCTTCTGTGTGACAGTGGAAGTGATGTTGGTGGTTTTTTTTGATTTAACTGGATTTTTTTGTTTTTTTTTATTGGTGGGGGGGGGGGGGGGGGGGGGGGGGGGGGGGGGGGGGGGGGGGAGGGGGGGGGGGGGAGGGAAGACAGGGGCGGGGAGGGAAGACAGTTTTCTGTTTTTTATATTTTTGTGCGTTGTAAAATGATGTTTAAAATTTATTTCAGTCTCTCACATTGTTTCCTTTATTTCTTTTTTTGTGCAATTCTCTTGACTAAGTGCATTTTCAAATTGTATGCCGATTTGAATTAAGTTCAGGTCTTGTTAAATTTGTTGCCGTAAGTTTTGATTTTTTTTTTACTTGTCAGTGCAGCCAAGAGCTATCATGATTTATCCATTGTTTCATTTGAATGCTTTTGTGCAAGCTTGCACATGCAAGTTGTGAGGATTGATAAACAAAATGATGGTACACAGTCCTGTCGATATGAAAAGAAGGAAGTGGTATAAGCACTCAGGTTTACATTTAATAATAAATAGAACCTGTTCTTGTTCGTGAATGTGCACATGTGTCAAGTCTTAATGTGCTGGTTCTCGCAGTTTATTTTCCACATGATCTGTCATTTTGAACTTTCTTTCTCATGCTTGTCTGACCTAAGGATTGCCTTTATTCTGCTTAGTATGTACTCACCTTGAAAGCCAGGATACAAATAAAACTCTGTGAGAGAATAATTCCATCCTCCTTCAAAAGTCCCTCAGCTAGTTGAGTGGTGACAGTTTATCTTGCATGTGAATCTGTCATGGTCATGTTTATTTCTCCATTTCATTTTAGTCTGAATGTTTTTATATTTCACTGGAATTGTTAAAACATACTAACATACACATGTTCACGCACACACACACACACATGAACAATTGACAGTATCTTATAATACTGGACAGAGCTGGACAGCTTGGAGGGGGAGAAGCTGTTTTCCCCCCGCTGCCCAGGGCGTGTCCCAGAGGGTGGCTCGAGGGGCAGGTGTGTCAGTGCGGGAGGTCAACGACCTGCTGACCCAGTACAAGAAGTTTGCCCAGATGGTGAAGAAGATGGGAGGCATCAAGGGACTCTTCAAAGGTCAGATGTGCCTCATGTAGTAAACAGACTGATAGATGTCAGTCATGCCTCATGAATTTACCAGGGATTTCCTGTTTTAATGATCATTTATGAAGTCCCAGCTTTGGTACAAAAATCATGCATTACAAAATGTTATTTAGAAAAAAAAAGTTTTTGCATCATTTTTGGATTTAATTTTAAAATCTTGTGGAGTAGAAGAGTTTGACTAATGATCTTTGAATGACAGGAATTGTGAGTAGTGGAAGATAGACTTCCTTTGTAAATCCTAAGCAGAGCAGTACAACAAGTTTGGAATACAAGTGTATTTTTTTTTCAAGGCCAAAGTTCCTTCTACCCATTCCATGGCTCCTGAGTTCGACTCCAGAAAGTTGACAGCTATGCAGAAGTACATATTTTAAATGTGTGTTAATGAAGTACATGCTGAATGATACCTTGTCTTGGTGAGTTAGTAGGTGAAAGAGAAAGTGCAAGAGATAACTCTGCAAGGTCAGTTTCTCTTGCACAGTTCAATTTCATCTCAGTTTGTCTTGCATTCTTTTCTTTTGTTTAACTATAATTTCTTTATGGTCAGTATTATTTCCATTAGTTCATACTTTTGTTTATGGTTAAGGGGGGGGGGGGGGGGGGGGGGGGGGAATCAAGTAGTAGAGAAATTTTAGCTTTCATGTCCAAAGTAATGAGTGAATTACATTTTTTTTCTGTTCAAAATTGAAACATTACTTTGATTCATCAGTTTTTAAAATCTAATGGAAATTAAAGCTATTTAGGCGCAAGTACTACTTGATGTGTAATAGTAATGGTAATAAGTAAACAACAATTTCAGTCAGCAGTTCCTTGATGAAGGTGAGATTAACCTCATTGTAGTCAGAGGCTTTTGCCTTTTTAGAATACGACAAGCTGGTCTATCAGCAAGGCAGACAGGTACCCTTGAATAGAACAGGGAGATAAACTAGTGCGCTCCCTGCTGGTTTGTTGCTGATAGCCGGACCTCAGGAGCATTGTTTATAAACCTGTCCACCTGATGTTTACTGCTGTTGGGACTGTTGGACATGTTTAGATAAAACTAGCTCTGGCTCTCCCTTCCAGTGAGAAAGTTTCAGCGTTTCCTGGTTTTATGTTTTGTAGGTTTGGGAGGCAGTTCTTCCTTTGTTCCACTCCCTCTCCTTCCCCCATCACCTTCTCCTTGAAACCCAGGAATAAAAGGAATGGCTGTAACAAGAACGAGGGAACAAGGAAATTAAAACAACCTGTATAATGTACTTAAAGAGTTAAAGACAAATTGTTTCCAGATTCGAGTCTGCAGGGGGTCAAAGGATATTAACTCTTCAAAAAAAAAAAAAATGACAACGAACAACTTTTATATTAAACAGAACTGTGGACTTTTGTTTGCATAAACAGCATGCACACACTGTAAACAGCATACACACTGTAAACAAATCTCATTCTTGCTTTTCTTTCGTGTCACAGATGTGTTGAATGTGCTTGGTCAGATGACGAGAGCTGAGATGTTTATGTGATAAACTGTCCCACTTGTGTAGGGGGAGACATGGGGGAAGAATGTGAACCCAACACAGATGGCCAAACTCAACCAGCAGATGGCCAAGATGATGGACCCGCGGGTTCTGCAGCAAATGGGTTCGTGTGCTGTTTTTTTTTTCTCTATCCTGTTTGTTTTAAGTTCCTCACTTCACAAGTGCAATGATGCACTATTTTTCACAAACAAGATGTTCAAATAAGTACAGTAAAGATGATCCAAGGTATATTCTTTGCAATTTGCTTTGATCTTGATTGGCGTTTTCATTTCTTTCTTTTCAAACAGTCATCTTTTCACTGTTCACTGTCAAATTACTTTCATAAATAAAATACTGAAACTTGTTAACCATAATGTTCTTTGTTCTCTCCTCCTGTTCTTTACAGAAATTTGAAGCAGCCGATAAGCAGGCATGCATCTTTTGGGTGTTAACAAGCTTTCACAACAGAAAATGCGTTGTGCTGAAGTCTTTTCTCGTGTATTTAGCTTGTGGGCTTTTCTGAGAAATAGTACATTTTGTGCTTGTGTCAACCATGTAATCCTGTTTGTTTGTGTGTTGTGGTCATGCCAGTAAGAGTTCTGCACTGGCCTTGCCTCACTCAGGACAGACCAAAGTAAATCTGTGTGTTCATTGTGTGCTGTGTTCTTTGTGGTGTGTGTGCAGGAGGCATGCAGGGACTGCAGGGCATGATGCGACAGTTCCAGCAGGGGGCAGCCGGGAAGTTTGGCAACATGTTCAAACTTCACCGACAGATAAAGACCTGGGTGGCTAGCACCATGGAGGCAGGGCGTGTGGGAGGGGATGGGAAGAAGGGGGAATGGGGAAGGGGGTAGCGGGAAGTGAGCGGAATGGGAAGAAATGTACTTGTTGAAAATGCGTACCATTCACTATTGCAGCAACAAAACGGACACAACAGGAGGAGATGGGATGGGAGAGCTGGGGGTAGGGGGAGGGGAAGGGAAGAGGAAAACGCCGTCTTGAACTCAGATTTAAACTGTTGTCAGATTCGAGTTTTTGGACATTGTGATTGCAATTTCGCAACAGTATTTTTGCTTCTTCTGACGTGATTTTAACACCGTTTGTTCTGTTTTACTCAGACATCAGATTGATGATTTCCACCTTTTCTTGCTTTTATGTTGAAAAAAGGGAAAAAAAAAAATGTTTTTGTCAATTGGTGTGTCAGCAAAGTTTTGAAGAAATGGATGAGGAAGTCTTGCAATATTACAATTCTCTCTCTCCCTCTTTCTCTCTCTCTCTCGCACACACACACACACACCAAACACACGCATCAAATCTTACATACCCTGTTCTTTTTTCTTTATCTTGATATAGTTTTTACCTTAAAACGAGCTAGTCCATTTAAAATTTGAACTTGCACGGCTGAACATTTAGCCAAAGCATGATCACTGCTATTCATATGTGAACATCCAGTGTGAATGACAGCCGGTATACCACAAAGAGGAGAAAGTACACATTAATTGTGTTGTTTACGCTGTGATAGTGAAAGAGAAATAGGAGATCCACCAAAGTGCAAGAATGTCGCAGATTTCTTGTCATTGTTCTTTTCAGTGTGTGTGAGAGAAGAGATTGAACTGGAGTCCGGAGTAGGATTATTCTAAGTGTTGTACTTAAAATCAGACCACTGTATTCACTGTGACGTAGTATTGTATGAGAGTTTGCAGTATGAGAGTGATGTGAGTGATTTTTATGTTTAAATCATGACACATAGAATGAATCGAACATAATAAGAGCTTTATGTTGTCATTTTCATCATTTTTTTCCCCTTTTTCTTATGTTAGTGTTGTCGTTCATGGAATAAAAGAAATTCTGATCTTTGTTCTTGAGCTGCAGTTGAAGATAACCTGTGTCATGCGTCCTACTCATTCCTGCACTCGACCTCTGCTTTTCCAGTAAGCAGTCTCATTTTGAACACTACTTTCACTATGGCTGAACATTTTTTTTTCCCGGAGTTCTTATGATTATTGATTATAGCTCAGAGTGTTCAGTTCCTCTGGTTTGATAGTTTGCTGCACAAGTTTTTGTGTTGCAGGGTAAAATAAGAGGAAAATAACTTAATGAATATGTCGCTTTATACATCCGTATATTTCCTGCAGGGTAAAATAAGAGGAAAATAACTTAATGAATATGTCGCTTTATACATCCGTATATTTCCTTGTGTGCAGCACTTATTGTGCCAGAGAATCTGCTTTTGAAAAAAAGGTGAGGGACTATCAGGCCAGAGCAACACATTGTAGACTTTAATGGTTGCAGCAGGAGAGGTGTGCACTATAGCATGTTAACACCCCCAAAATTTACAGGGCAAAATTGGGTACTGAATCCAACAATTTCTCTTGAATTCCACCTTTGAGAAGCAGCCTGAAGTGTAGATACACTGTTAAAACACCTCCATTTTTGCCACAAGTGACATCAAGGAAGTTTGATTGTGACTCGGACTGTACAAAGGGGAACAATATTATAAATGAATTTCTGGCTGGATTTTCACTCTTTTTCAAAAGTCAGAACGCTGCAACAATTTGTATTAAAAATTTTTTTTTTCCAAGCACCAAAACGATTTTCATTGCCATTTTAATGTTCCAATTATTGTTTTTTAAAAAGTGGCAGTTCTTTGTTCAGAGCCATTACCAATTCATCCAGAATGACCATTTTGGAGAAACAGATTATGGCTCTGAATAGTAATTTTGTCCATAGAATATGTTTGTGAAAAATGACAAGATGCCACTTCATTTAATCACATCTAGATACGCTCTCAAGCTCTTTATTGATTATTGATTATCACATTCATTCACACACACACACACACACACACACACACACACACACACACACACACACACAATCAAAATGTTGTAGCTTGAACCAGCTTTTCTTCTTCTTCTGCGTACGCAGGCTGATACTCCTGCGGGCACCCCCCCTGTATAGGGAGTGGAGTTTTGTGTGTACGACCGTTTTTCATCATCCCGCCATTAAGCAGCCCATACTCCAACTTCGGGGAAGCTTGAATCAGCCATAACCTTGAGCCAGATAAGACATGCTGAGTGCAGTGGAAATCCCCCTTAATTTTTTTTTCTCTTAACAAATGGTATGAGAAAAAAGTGAAGATAAAACTTAAATGTTAGTTGGTAACACACTTAGCATCCCTGACCACAAAAAATGCTTATTAAGTACTCTTTTAGCTGCAAAACAGTGCAGAATGGACAGATAGTGTCCATTTAACATCTTACAAATCAGGTCAGATATTTTAAAGAAGAAGAGGAAAAAAAAAAACAGGAAAAAAAGAGGGGAAAGGAAGGTAAGATGAACATTTACAGAAAAAGAATGACTTGATATGAACAGGTTCTGGATTCCCTACCAGTTCCCTTGGTGTTGCTAAAATGTTCCAGGGTGAAAAAAGAAAAAGAAAAAAAAAAGAGAGACTTGAACATCCACAGAAAATAGTCTGAATAGGTACAGACTTAACTACCCATTTCCTGAACTCATATTAAATGATCAAGTGATACGAGCATGTACTAAAATCACTACCTTTTCCCTAAACTGTTCAAATGATCAAACTGTATCAGCATGACTTGAATTCACCACCTGTTTGCTGAACTGATTTCAGGCATTTACAATGTGCTTTGATGTTAGCCCAAAACATTAATTTTTCTTTTTCCTTTTTAATCTCATGTTTAGTCACGACATATAGTTAAGGACAGAGAACAGTCCATTTAATACGACTGTAGACGATTTAGCTGACCAGGTGACACTAAATTGATGGAGATGGGTCGAAAAACAAGTAGACTGTACAAATTTGTTGAAATTGCTTCAAATGTAAATGGTAAGAGATGATTAGAAAAGGGGCAAGTTCACTGCCCAGATTGATTCTGTATTCTCCACTTGAAGATAAGCAACCATAACAGTGGGTTGTACACATCAATATGCAAACAGACTAACGCACACCCATCTACATCCATTAGTTTCATCAGATAACCTGGCAATCTAGAAAGTCCTTATTTACATATCTAATCTGTCAAAACAAGCAACAACAAAGACGGAATAACTGAAAATAGCACATTCCACTCAGCATGGGAAAAAAGAAACACCCACCTAAGAGTAAGATAGTGCAACAAAATATGGTGTATTTTATTTTTTTCACTGATCACAAACCTTGTTGGGAACTTGCCTCTGCAATGTACAGATCATTTCTCATCTTGAACTCATTCTCTTTCCATAAAATCAATTGCCATAATCACTAAAGGCGAGTAGGTGGAGAAGATATTGCACACTTCAAATCAGGATAAAGTGGGTAGTTTAGGGGTGGAGGGCAAGGGCAGTTTTGGGGTGGAGGGCAAGGGCACTGACAAATGCTAAGCCACCATAAAACCACAAATAAATACATGAGAATATTTTACAATGACCATATGATGATGCAACAAGCCAAATGGCTCCCATACACTGATTTCTCTATGAGTCAATTCTCTTAAACCTAATCACTTCTGATTTAAAAGAGGACATGAATTAACTCTTTCACTGCCCGCTACCCCCAGCTGCAAGCAGATGAACCAGCTGTACAGCAGGGCTACTGTGGAGCACTGAATGTGTAAAACTGTACTTTCTGAACCACTAACCCAACTGATCATTCATATACCTCTACTGTCGAGTACTAAATGTGTAAAACTGTACTTTATGAACCACTTACCCAACTGATCATTCATAAACCTCTACTGTCAAGTACTAAATGTGTAAAACTGTACTTTCTGAACCACTAACCCACCTGATAATACACCATCTTAAAGGTGAAACAATACAAATTTAGTCCAGATACTATTCAAATCTGAGAAGAAACCTAGAGAAGATGTACACACAAACAAAAACTGAATCACAGCACGCTTGCGCCAAGCCGCAGCTGTGGCGTTCTGATATCAAGTAGCTGTTCAGCTACCACGAACAGCTACCGCGGGGAACCTAGCTGACCACGAGGGGCCATATCAGGCTGTCATACTGTCAAAGTCAATTCTACAATGATGAAAGAGTTCAGGACACAAGAGGTCTACAATAAAATGTGAGTAAAACTGTTTTCCAGGTATTGATCAAGACCTGGCTGAAATGGATTTTTTTCAAATAATGATCAATACTTGGCTTTAAAAAGCAAAAGAAATTAAACCTGCTAAAATTAAACAGGTAGTTGCATTCCTACTGACCTCTGAACACACAGTGAACAGACATACCTGAAGATACCAATTATCCATCATCTTGTAAACAAATGCCATTACTATCTTATAAACAAATGCCATCAATTTTCCTATTTACAGTAAAGCGCAGTCTTGCACAAACGAACAACACCGTGTTCACTGAAAACTATATACAAGGAGTGATGTTAGTTTATGATTGCCCAAACAAGAAAGTAATCGCCAATCTGCGCACTAACAACAAAATACAACCTTTTTTTTTTTTGTACACTGTCTCCCAGATATACACACAAATGTACATGTACATAAGTATTGCCTGGGAGTATGGAATTCTGGTTGGGGCAAATAGTTCTTTTCAGTCTCAATTTTACTGAATATTTACACACACACAGAGACCGTAAAAGACAGTAACAGATCTACATATTGTTATTTTGTTATACCTCATGAAATAAAAGCCCTATGGACAATATAAGATGGAATAATGAATAAATTACCCCCTCCCCCCCATCCACCATCCCCCCCCCTCCCCCCCACACACACCATCTGCTAGAAACCAAGCCAATTCTAAGCTTAAATAACAAGACAGGGATGTCGATGTGTTAAGGAGAAGGGAAGTCCATGAAAACCAGTCATGAACAAATAATGCACTTGGGACAAGTGGCAAAAAAATGACTCCGCAATCTAAACATTTAGATAGTAGGAGCACGTTCCAACAGGAGAGCAACAACACAATTTTTTTTTTTTTACATGCAAAACATTCACATAAAAATGAATCCTTGTCCAAAAAACTACTTTTACTATTTGACTAAATGAATGGATGAGTGAATAAAGTGTGTGAAATACAAAAACAAAAAACATCCCCCCCCACTCCCTCCCCCTCCAAAAGAAGACCCCCCCCCCAAAAATCAGAATACAAGGTACAATGTGTTGATTGTCCTGTTCACACTTTGGCAAAACAAGCAAGAAAAACTTCAACAATGAGTAAGGAAAATGAAAAGCACCAGTTGAACTAATCAGACATTACTGTACAGGCACTCCTCGACTGAAAGCATGCTCATACACTTTTGGGTCTACCTATTACTCTTGTCTACAGAAAAAAAAAGTGGATCAAATTCAAATCTCATCAATCTCCAAAATAACAAAATAACTTGGAGAACTTCGCTGATTATACAGACTGGAGGTGTGAAACGTGATTGACAATACTGTAAACAGGGACAGTGATCTGATGTTATACTTCACCAAGAGGATTGCAACTTCCACAGGTTGTAAAGAGAACAGTGCAAAGTGGGAGGATGGTTTTGTTGGAAGGAACTAATCACATACACAAAGTACATCCAATCAAAACGTTCTAAAGGTTCTTCTCCACCAACCTTTGAATGTGACCCACTAACTTTTCATCAACTTAACTGCATCTTACAAACAGTTCAATAATGTTCACATTGCTCTACTTTGCTGAACTCGAAAGTTGTGAACATGGCTTGTTTCCCTTCAGCTACGCTGTGCCTTGGATAATCAAGCACAGTCCAGTGTCTGTCTTGCCATGTCCTGAAAGATGCTGCAAGCGTTTGTTTTAATGTTCATTTTAGACTTGGTAAAGAGCTGTACCTTGCTGTCATCTTAGCTACTCAAGTAAACTTACTGTTAATCTATCGTACAGAGAATTCTTGCAGTCACTTTAGTTACCAGGCACAGTAAAAGAAACAACTGTAACACATTCTTGTAGTTGTGTTAAATCAATGCTTAGGGTGAGTCAGATGACTACACCCAGTAACTGCTTTTATCTCCCTTCTTGCTGCTGTCACCAAGTCCACTCCCCTCTCCACCAGCGCTTGCACTGCCGCTGCTGCCGCTCATGGCATTGATGATGCTGGCTGGCGTGGGCTGGAGACGCCATGGCCTCTCTGTCCTCATCAGCAGCTGGTAAAGATTCAGTGTCAAAATCCTCTAGCTCAACCTGTGCAACACATGTGTGAGTTCATTTAATTTCAGTATTTAAAGTGCGTGAACATATGTTTAACTCGGCTCATCGTACCAGGACCTGTCTTCTCACAAACTGGAAAACATTCCTTTTTTTTTCAATGCATTAGTCAGTGAGGCATTTATTTCTTATACAGTTATGAATCAGAAATAAATGATCTCTCTAAGTACGGTGAAATACCTACCATCAGTGATAAATCGTCCACCAAGCTCATTATCAGCAAAACTTTCTCAAGTGAAGTTCTGCAATATGTGTGTAGGGCTCTGCCAAATCATCATGTAAGCATTGGGAAATTCACTTCAAATACACACATACCGATATACTGCTCACTATATAGTTGTAGAACGATTTTCACAAAGTCAGCAGGCTTGAATTCTGATCAGTCGTTGAAAGTGGGAGGTCTTTTTCCAGTCTCTAACAATGAAATAGAAGTTCTTTGATTTTCATCTCTTCTTTGGCCACCACTTATAGCCATCTCCAACGCAGTCCTGATGGGCAGCTACAGTTGAGTCCTACTCTGATGCCGATTAGCACCTACAGTGCTGAAAGTGTTTAAGAGCTCCCCCCCCCCCCCCCCCCCCCCCCCCCCCCCCGACACCCCCACAACATTTCTCTCTTCCTCCATATTAGATTGATCTCCCAACAACGATTACCTCCCTTTAACAACCAAGGTTTTATGTATATTGGGAAGTTGCCGAGGACTGGGGTCCTGCTGCACTGCTCACCTCAATGGTAAAAAAAACCAGAATGTGTACCATTTATCTTTCATCCATCCACACACGCACACAAAAAAAACAAGACCAACTTTTCACCACCTTGCATGGAGCCTTCAAGTCAGCCCAGAAAACAGCCCCCCCACACTGACCTCTGCATCCTGCTCTGCCTGGGCGTCCCCAGGACCACTGCAACTGGAGGCGTTGCTGTGCATGGAGGCCTGCAGGGCCCCCAGCTTGAGGCGCGCTGTCAGAGGCAGGAGGCCTGGGCCAATCAGCAGGGAGGGGGAGGGGCTGATGCAGGGCGTGGAGCAGCGGGAGGAGCTCAGGTCGCATTGGTCCAGCAGACGCAGCAGCTCCAGCCCGCTGGGGCCTCCGTCCTCCACTGTGGACACCGGAAGAACAGAATGGGACATTCCGTTAGGGCTGTTACTGTTTCCGTGATGCACTGAGAGCACAGACATTCACGCTGCTCCTCTTCACCCAACAATCGTTTGATGATGCAAAAAAAATCGTTACATCGTATTTCAGTAACAGCGTAAGGCCTTTTCTTTGATTAGTTTTCCACTTCCTGGGGGAGGAATGGGGATGGAGATAGTTCACACAACAAAAAAAACCATTCTCACACTGTCTTTTTGGTCTTCATATAATGTTTACAGGACATTTTTTACAAGCATATTTTTGTCGCTTTCACCAGTCCCGTATCTTCATGAAATCTGCCCTTGGTCTGTTTCTAACTGACCAAATCTGTGTTTCTCCAAAATTGTCACAACTGTGACTACTGATTGCTTTTTTTCACATTGGTCTACAATCTTAATCCAATTGTTCAGAGTTTCAAGCAAACATTGAGACGCCATTGCTGAATGATAGCACAGTGCCAAAATCACAACTGTGTCCATTCAAAAAGTCACACTCACACTCATTACAACTTGCTGTCATGATCGATGAACTGATCTCTGTTCATGAAACATGAACATGCAAAGATCTTATCATCATGAGACAGTCATGCTGATGCATGAATGAATGATCAAATTCCCATTCAGAGGAGTTCATAGGGAGCAGCAAAAAAAAAAAAAAAAAAAAAAGTGGTGGCTAAAATAACTGTTTGGTGGAAGTCAAATGGATTGAATTCAAATAAAGAATACATTTTTTGAGACTGATACTTGCAATTTTATAATCTTGCTGAAAAATTGTTATAGTCTCTGTCGGAATAGGCAGAGGTTGTTTCACAGACATTGAAAATAGGGTCACAATGTGAGAGAACTGATCTGGCACAGAATTTTTGGTATCTGTGAGAGAGAGTTGTTGTGCAGAGGGTTATCACTGGAGAGAGGTTACACAGATTCCATATAAAATCCTAATCTCTCTTCTTGAAATCTATTAATCACTAATGTCAGCGCCAGATTAGAGGTACTGTGTGCAGCATTCGTCTGGTCCAACTGATTTATAAAAATTGTTCGATTGTAGCTGTATGCCCTGATGTTCTTTGCAAAATCATTTAACAAACTAAATGAGGTATATGTAATATCTGATCCTTGCTTTCTTGACACAGTATAGTTTCATCTAGAAACAACTGAACTGATATGGCAGGAAGATGTAGGTCACTTATATAAGTAACAAAATCCAGAACTTTTCCATTGCGCAAAAACAAGCAAACAAACAAATAAGTAAAAACCTGTACCTGAAGAGTAAATATGATTACCTTTCTCAGTGTTTTTGTTCATTAGGTCTAAGGCAGTGGTAAGGTCCCACATCTGCAAGAAAGCAAAGCCAGTATACCAGTCATATGAAACAATAACAGTACTGACAATACAAAGTGTACATTAAAGAAAAGAAGTTTTAAAGGTAGAGAGGAAGTCACTGTAACTTTGATATTTCAAAGCACTGTTATAGCCTTGACATCTTTTAGGAACTTGTATCATTTATTTAATTGGTTATTTCTTACTCCTTTTCATCCTTCAGTCTACACATTGTTGTTACCAACAAACAACAACAACAAAAACAAAGAAATGATATTCTCTTTCTCTCCCTTGAAAAAGTATGAAGACCACTTTTGAAATGCAAACCATTTCAGTTGAAGGCTGACAATCATTTCTAACAGTAGTCATCCTTGTTATCATAACATAATTCATGTCAACTTACTGAGCTACATCACAGCAGGAGAAAAAAAATCAGCAAATACACTGCTCACACAAAGTCTGACATGTGATTCACACACACGCACACACACACACACACACACACACACACACACACACTCTGACTGATTGAAACCAATTTATTGTCAGATTAACTCATGGTTGTATTGACTTCACACACACACACACACACACACACACACACACACACACACACACACAGAGTCCAATCCTCTCACCTGAATACTGCCATTGGCATGCCCAGTGAAAAGATAGCGCCGCGGCCGTGATCCCATACGATTGGACCCTTCACACTCGTGGACGCAGAATGCACTAATGGTGCTACAGTCCACTGACTTGATGACACACACCCTGAAGTGTCAGCACAAGCATTCAACGTTATTCAAATGTACAAATACCACAAGCAATTATTCTTCAAGTGTAAAAGTCACATGTGTATAGGTCATCAGGTCATCTGAAAGCATATACAGTCATTCAAACGTACAAGTCACACTAGCAATTGTTCTTCAAGTGTAAAAGTCACAAGTGGAAAGGTCATCAGGTATATCACAGCTTGAAAATTATGGCATACAATACATACATACCCATGTGAAAAACATACATGCCTCTATACATGAGCATCAACATTTGCATACACAGTCATTCAAATGTATGGTTTACACAAGCAATTGTTCTTCAAGCGTAAAAGTCACATGTGTATAGGCCATCAGGTGTATTCCCCAAAGTATACAAAGTCATTAAAGTCATTCAAATGTATGAGTTACTCAAGCAATAGTTCTTCAAGTGTAAAAAGTCATGTATATATAGGTCATCAGGTGTATACCTGTAAATCAAACTTGTACTCAGAGACATGCAAAAAATATGCAAGCATACACCAAAAGCATCTCATAATTTCCAGGCTGTAAAACCAATATTTCTACTTGACTCTAAGCTGGCAGTGACTTATTTGTTGGGGGTTGTTCTTCTGTTGTCTCAAAACTTTTTTTAAAAACAATCTGGCATGTGCGGCTTTTCTTAACAGTATGCCTCACAGCTTGAAAATTATGGCATACAATATATACATACCCACGTGAAAAACATACATGCCTCTATACATGAGCATAACATCTGCATATATGGATGATATTATTTCTGTTCTTTTGCTTGTTTGGGTTTTTCTTCATTTCTTTTCCTTTTCAAGTTAACATGATCTGTGGATGGGTCTCATTTAAAAATTGGTTTAAAGCCTCAACAGTAAACCATTCGATTTGCAGACATAAAATATCATCTGTGGATGGGTCTCATTTAAAAATTGGTTTAAAGCCTCAACAGTAAACCATTCGATTTGCAGACATAAAATATCCTGGCCATTCTCACTTCCATCACCCTATGTGCGTGATCATCATACTATCTCCTTTAACCCTTGCTGATAGATCCCATGTTATGCATACCTCTGGCCTGAAGAAGAAAGCCTGACAAACAAACGGTCCGTCTCTGGCACCACTTTCTGTATGAACACCTGAAGATCGTCCTGTTCACCAAATGGACCTGAAACAAAGGCACCACATTTTTATGCACACCTGACTGATCTGTTTGCCGAAAGATCGGAAACAAAGTACTGCTCTTCCTATGACACACTGAAGATTATTTTCTTCACTAAAGATCTGAACATCTTCACTACTTTCAGTATGAAGCGCTTATTTACTGTGCAGATCTGAAACATAGGCAGGATCAGTGGTGATGATCACCAAGCTGACCTAAAACACTCGTACATGCCATCAGAAGAAAGGTCTTCTGAAAATGTAAACATTCTCCAAAGTAGGCCTACTGGTTAAAAACATTCTCCAAAGTAGGCCTACTGGTTAAAAAACAACCATGGGATTAATATGGTCTCCTGTCAAGGAAACTAACACATAGTGTTTATGCAAATATCCAAAGCCTTGCATCATGTTCAGAACAATTAACATGTTGATGTGCTTCGTGACAATGATGACCATTTTCCATAAACATTTGAGAGAGGTAGGGAGAATGGGTTGCTTGTTTTGCTTTTCACATGACCTGACTGAAACAGATCTCTTTGGTAATTTGAAAAGTTTTACACATCCGTAAGTTCATTCATGCAATCTATAGCACTCCTTTTTACATTCCACATCAAACCACATCCCATACATACATCATCCAATTATCATGGTAACTCTGATCAAGAAAAAAAAAAAGAAAAACAAGACGAGCAGAGAAAGGTGTACCGAAGTCGTTGCCAGCCATGTAGGAAACCTGGGGATTCATGTCCTCCAGGGACATGATCTTGAAGGAGGCCAGAGGGGTGGAGCCCGCTGTGTGGAGATCATTCCCCTGAACGCGCGTCATGCTCCACGTCCGCACATGGTTGTACTCACAGCACACTGCAAAACACCGGCAAACGAACACAGCCGTTGGAGTGCTGCACATACGTGTGTGCTTGTAAACAAAATCATGTCACATATATATATACACAAACCTCTCCAGCCTCTACCTCCCTGCACACACATACACACTTGTTCATGACATAAGCTAACATGACGTGATCATTTAAGCATAAAATTGCCACAGAATGCAAGCAAAACATAACAATTAGAAAGATTCCACAGAGACAACACTAAGCATTCAGGAGCTAAATGAAACGCTGCATCTGCATTATGTTGTTTTGTAGATTTCCTAATTTTGTTTTCAATTTTTTTTTCATATAATACTGGTAGTTGAAACTGATATTCGAAGTTCCTATTTATTTGTGTGTTCCATGCTGAGGTCAGACCCAACTTACCAGACACCAGTATTTTCTCAGACAGCATCACCTTGGTGACAGGACTGCGGTGCACGGTGAAGGTTTGGAAGAGCTGGGGCCCATGACCCACAGTTTCCGGGTGCTGCACAATGACCCGCACTGTCCCAGAACTGGTGCCGTAGGCAATCTCTATCCAGTTCCCACTCAGCCCACTAGAGGACACTGTCAACACACCAATGAAGGAATGGTCAGATTTTTTTTCTCTCAAAATTCACACCCCCCCCCACAGCTGAAGATGAAAAGAACCGAAGAAAACTAACGATTCTAAAGAGGAGAATTTACGCTGTAACTAAGCACTTCCAGATTCCTTTTCTTCAGGACAGACTGCACTGGTTCTGATTTATGCTTTCAACAAACTTTTCTATTATGAATTTAATTCTTATATTGAAGAAAACTACTCAAAGGAAAACAAATTCTTCTTTTCTCTCAAGATGCTGGAATAAACAGAAGGACATACACCAAAACGCAAACAGCTGGCAAGTCTGATAAGTGTGAGCTTCTTCAGTTCCCCCCGTTTTGCATGCTTAGAATCCCAACCTTCCACACAAAATTATCTGGTAAACAGTTGTCAACAGTCAGGCACCTATTACACTTTGTAACAAGGTTCACGGTACAAAACATAAACCTTTAAAGCCTAATTTTGTGTCAAACAAGGTTGGGAATGAGAAAAGGAGTAATAAACCATGTTTTTTACTGCTTGTCAAGTGCACCATTTTAACATGATATCCATGAATAAGCACAGAATAATAATAAACTAAATCTGACTTGAAGCTACCACAGTTAGGATGTAAGGAATAACAGAAGAGTTGACTGACTGGTTTTGGGGGTGAGGTAGACACTGAGAGCAGTGACCATGTCGTTGGCTGGATCCTTGTACAGTTCAGTTACCAAAAGGTCATTGTCCTTCATGCGTAGGGGAAACTTCTGCATATCTGAGGTCAGGCATAACACACACATCAAAAACAGTTCTAAGTATAACACTTAAAAACTGGATGTTAGGCACATGTAATACTTGAGAGACACAGCAAAGATGCATAACCATGTGTTCTGTGTACCTTGCTATGTAACAGCAGTACTGAATGCAATACTGCACCATCGTTTAAGATGATCAGTTCGAATAAAATCTTAACTTTTTGATACAGCCAGCAGATGACATCTCGCTCAGAATCAATCTACATGCATTCTGGCCTCCAATAACAGGTCACTTCAGAGTCACCAGGCCATTTGAATGACACACAAGCAGTTTCAGGTCAGCTAAGCCGACTTCACTCAACAAGCACGTCAATATTCTGTTACATTTGTTCGATTTATAAGATTAAGTGATAGAACAAATGGAAATACAGGGCTGACTAGTAGGATATGAAGCCTTGAGATTTACAGTGGCTGGCTGACACCTTTGTTGTACATAGAGTCATTAATACAACCAAACATTCAACTCTTTCTGCCCAGAACTTGATCTCTGCTCAGGTGCACATGAACACACAGACCATATATTCAAGTACCTCTCAAAGTATAAACCCCAGAGCCATATAAATTTGTCTAACTGCAAAAAATATATTTGACCGAGACACTGTCAAGTTTTCTTGTCGAACCTGTCGAAACAAGAAATACAGAGAAACTGATGAAGCATCTGTTTGGCCCCTGTTTGTCAAGGAACCATACGTCACTGGATCACTCACACATGATTTAATACATTTAAGAAAAAATACATTTCTGTGGCAATGTGCCCTTTTTATGTGCTAATCCAATGTCATGACAGTTTTAGTACAGAAGCTCCAAATCTTACAACCAAAACATGCCCAGCTGGGAAGGTTTCAAAGGAAGTCCTATGTCTGGGCTGAAAGGGTTAAAGGAAGACTAGAAGTTTGTAATGACCCTTGAAGAAACTAAAGCCATTACTACAATCCCAAAGCAGGCTTGTATGGACCTGTTGCTACAGCCCAACAGCAGATGGGAGACCAGAAGTTTGTAACGACATATGTAGTAAATACAGCCTTTACCACACCTCAGCAACAGATTTGTACTGACCTATATAGTAAATAAACCGATTACTACAGCCAAAGAACAGATTTACACTGACCTATGTAATGAACAGAGCCATTACTGCAGCCCAGCAACTTGATTTGTACTGACCTATACAGTAAAAAGAACCATCACAGTAACCTTGCAGCAGGTCTGTACTGACCTATGTAGTAAATGGAGCCATTACTACAGCCAAGCAGCAGGAAGGAGCCAGCTGTGTCATAGCTTGTCACTGGAACCACATCTTGGATCTGGGGAACACAGTCAGCACAGGTCACATTTCCCTCCAGCCACAGACTGAAGATGAACTTTTGTCACAATGCAAACTAATGCGCGTTTGACCATTGATGAATCTTGTAAACCTCTATTCACGAATAACATAAAAACAAAACAAACAGTAAATCAATAAACTTTTTTTTTCCCCTCCAAATGTATCCTTCTCTTTCTAGAGACTTTGTTTTCTTTCAAATACACAAAATACTGTGTCCACTAATCCCAAATTCTGTTTTCACAAAAACCACTCGGGGCAAATGTACATTGATTTTTTTGTGACAATACCCTTTTGTTCCTCAGAAACTGATGTGTTATTCTACAATCAAAGGTCAGTCTCACTCTAAACACATATTTCTTTGGAAATTTGCACTCTTTCCTCCCAGAAAACAAAAACACTGTGGCAATTACTCCTCCTGGACTCCCACAGGTGAAAATCCCTTACCTGCCAATGCTGAGTCATGGAGTGCCAGACCCCCACTTTGCCCGTGCTGCTCAGAGCCACCAGCTGACTGCCGATGAAGACAACGAGTCCACCGAAACATTCATGTTGAACACACCTGCAAAGCTCACACTGATTAGGACAACACTTTTTAGGGGGTGTCGGAAGGACATATGATGCAGCTATCGTTTGCTATGACATGCACAAATCTAACTTTGTGCATGCTACAGAACTGTAAAAAACAAAAAACAAAAAACAACTTTTTTTCTTTTTACTTTTTCTCTGGCTTATTTGCACGCATAAAAACTGTCAAATTAAGCAAAGCAATAACATTTCATTTCTTTTTCATTCTCTGGCCAAGTATAATGTCCATGGATAACACAAGATTACTTAAACTGAGTGTGTACAAAACTAATACTCACTCTTTTATACACACACACACACACACACACACACAACACGTTGAAAACAACAAAGGACAACAGCCTCCCATTTCTTCCATCTCCTCCTTTCCCAACATCATGATCACCGCCCTATGCCTACCACACCACTATCATCAACACAAACATTGCACAAAGCTGCATCACCACAAACAATGCACAAAGCTGCAGCACCTATCTCTCTGCTGTCTCCGTCATCAGCGATGGACCCAGAGACGGACAAGGCCAGCGGCTGCGGCGGCCACCATTTTCTGCGTGTTGTCCTGCAGGAGCTGACCACTTTGGCATTGATGGCCACACGCTCCACTGCACTGCACAGGTACTCACTGGTCCAGATCAGGTGCCAGCCTGTTGAGTCCTTCATCCTGCCATCAGCAATGCATATTTTCTCTTTTCTTGCCATTGCAAAGCATACTTCACACCTGTGCATTCCAAATATCCAGTTAAGACAATTTCCATTCAGCCATTTTTTTTTTTTTTAACAACCTTAACAAGGAGGTTTACAACCACATCAAGAAAAAAGACCGTCTTAGTTTAAATATCAAAATGAGAAACAGGAAACCCATGTCGTGCTTTTATCCATCATCACTGTACATCACTATATTCATCATGACTGTACATCACCATGTCACAGACACAAAATCCATGTACAAGAATATAAGAAGGATCAGCTGGGAAAAAAATCTTACTGATCATTAACAATCCTTTATTTTTGGTGTAGCATTACATAAAAATGCAGCAGTGAAGCGTTGTCAACAAAATTGTAGTGTGCTATGCAAAAATGTAGCACTTGGCAGTTCTGGACAAGGGAGTGAATTGCAACTCAAGTGCTATCCCTTCACCCTAATAAGAGAGTCACACTCACTGCAAAGCAGAAGCATTTTTTTTGCAGGGACAGTGGGAGAATAAGGGGTAAGGGGGAGGAAGACAACAGCCATGGAAAAGTGCTTTACGTGTTTCTGCATTTTAATATACCTACATATGTCATTGTGCATGCACACACACACAAGCACACATCTCAAACTTGTGCAGTTTCCACACACACACACACACACACACACACACACACACACACACACACACACTCTCTCTCTCTCTCTCTCACTCTCTCTCTAACAATATAAAAAGAAAAAAAAAAAAATCTTAAATTATTGCAGAATCCACACTGAAAAATCTGCAGTGAAGAGGAAAACTACACAACATTAACAATCACAAAAGCCAACCTGTAGCAGCAGACAAAGTGGGGATAAGCCACGCAGATCCAGTTATGATGCCCCTTCACCATCGTCACTCTGAGCGGGTCCACATGAAGACCTGAGAAACCACGATGCAGAAGTTAAAGTAAGACACATGTAAGCATCTGTAAATGTTTATAATAATAAAAATCATGTGTTCTTTCTCTTTTCTCCAAGTACAAGAGACACACGATGCTGCTGTTGGTGTCAAAACAAAAACAGCGAGTGATGACAATGTCTCTGGAAAGAAACATGGACAGATGACGATGGTGATGTCTTCAAAGTTAAAAACTGAGACAGACATGATGTTGGAGGAGATGATGTCTCCTGAGAGAAACAAGGATAATAACATGATGGTGATGATGATGATGACAAGGAGAGGAAGAAAGCAGGACAGGGGATAGGAGGATGGGAGGTGGGCAGGGGAAGGGAGGGAAGAAGGAGAAGGGGGGAGAGAAGAAGTGAGATTGGGGACAAGAGTGAAAGGAGGACTGATGCAGAATCACTCACATGATGATGATGATGATCTCTTGGGAGACTTTAAGACAAATACACGAGAAAGAAATCTATGAACGTCATGATCGTAACAAACCACAGAGAGATATCAAGAGAGAGAGAGAGAGAGAGAAAACGAGAACAAAAACAATGATGACAAAGCCAAGCAGAAGCAGATAATTACCCTGGCATACTGCAGGTTCTGGTTTACTGGCCATCGTCTTTGCCGAGTCACAGCTCACTTGCTGAGACTGTCGAAGGTCAAAAGAAGAGTTGCGAGAGTGACTGCGAGAACGAGTGTCCACAGAGCTTTGTCGTGAGTGACCAGCTCTTGGTTCAGAAGGTCCTCTGCAATGGACAGAAAAATTTATTCTGTCAGGAGAAAATTATACAGAAACCGAAAACGTTAAAATCATCCTCTCCCTTTAAACCAAAAACATTAGATCATTCTCTCTCTCTCTCTCTCCAGATATATTTGTCTTGACAGATAGGTATGAGAGAGAAAAAAAAAAAAAATGTATCTATTAACTTGGATGTAGAAAAACACAATTTTTCCCATAGTATGAGACATTCACTGAAATTTCATTTCAAAGACACAACTGCATACTTCTTATTCATAAATCCCATGATTCCTACTTTTTATTCAATTCTTTTTGATCTAGGTGATAATTTACACCCAACAGAAATTTCTAACCATGCTTCAACATGTAAAAGCTGGAAATTCATGAGGAAAAATTCTTCAATCTGATGGTACACTTAAATACACACACAAAATGATACAGACAAATATTGATGGATTTCAACATCTTCCTTCTCTACAGCAAAAAGGAGTTGAGACATTCAACAATACCAAACAGTCAGACAGTCCTGTACCAACCTGGCTCCCTCATAGGTGCTCCGGGCGGCCATTTCAAGACTGACCGCTGAATGCCGTTTGTCAGGAGGCGGCGGAAGAGGAGGAGCTGAAGAAAAAAGAAAAACAAAGTTGTCGTAAATCACTGAACAATGAAGATGTCCGACTCATGGATGCTGCTTTGATGGAGAACTGAAGTGACAGTCTCATCCATAGCATGTAAACCCTCACTCTTGACCACTTGACCCCTATGTCCATGAAGAAGCACAGGCTATCTATCAGTAGTTCTCTTCAATCCACCTCCACTTACACTCTGCCAAGTGTTTTTTTGGTCTTCAGCTGTGCCTAGGTTGTCTCTTCTTCCTCCTCTCATGTCAGTTCCAGACTGGAGACCAACACTGTCTTCACAGCCAAGTTATTATTGTCAGCAGTACTATGCGTGTTGAACAGGAACCATTTCACTCCAGTGTTGTCTTCTATCACAATATGTACATTGCTTCAACATTCTTGCAATGCTGAAAACATTAGAACAAGTGATCCAGAATTCTAGTCAGTCTTGTTGCCATTTCTTTAACCATTTGCATCATTGATTTTGAATTGTTAAAACAAAAGCTCAGCCACTGTATCATCGATGTGAATAATATCGATGTCACATTCAAATTTTGTTTGTCATTCATGAAAATAGTTCTGAAGTTAACTGTTTTCCTTCTAGAAGAAAAATCTTGGCATAGAACATCTCAGCTGATGAGTTATCACAATGATGAAAACTTGGAGACAATCCAATCAAATGCTGTGCCAATCTGAAAGCACTTTTCACAGAGACCAGTTTGTGTCACACTGGACAGTTTGTGACCGGATTGCTCATTTCAAAGGGACAAAAACTGATCTGAAAGACTAGTACCACTTGGGGTATCCAAACATGGCACGGAAGATACCAAATGTGCTTGCTGTTACAAAAGCGGCTGAAGAAGATCCACACACTTCAGTTAGTGAAGTGTGTGAAATTTTGACTTTTTTGTTCATACAACCAAACCGAATGAAATTTTAAGCTTCCATTATGTCTTTAACATGAAGGAAGAGGATGCTGGATGCATGTCTCATCATCCCTGAGAAAGGAACAAAAAGACCAGATGATTACCTGATTGAAAGAAATGATGCTCAAGATATTTGAGCCAAAGAGTTTTAAATGTGCATGCAATACAGCTACAAAGGATGAAATCTGGCAGTGTTCCACATCATGTAGAATCAGAGTTAAGAGTACCTCCTTCTTGCTGAAAATCCTGTGCTGAAATTTCAACAGAGGTATTAGCACTCACTAGTTTTTGTTCTTGAGATATGAGTACGAACAATGCCTTTCCTGTCAGAAAAGTCTACAGACAGAGCAAACTGTTATGTTGTAAATGCACAAAGTTATGCGGCCCATGTATGAACAGTGCCCAACATTCATACAGTTAAAAATATATCTCTCATATGACATTGCAAGGACTCATAAAGATAAGGTCAGTGTGACCTACTGAGAGGAGCAAACCGTCCAAGTTCTTCTGGTGTCAACCTTGAGTTCTGAAATGACCGCAAGACATTTCTAGACATTGTCTTTTCTGAAGCAAAACTTGTTCAAGATAGAGATTAACTAATCCACAACTTAGGAAATGTTCTGAAATCACAACTTTATATATACCTGAATCAGACTCAAGACATCTTACTCCCCCCATTTAGGAACAGTTTATGAAGGGACTGAAAAAAATATGAAGAGAGAGTAGTTTGGAAGATCTGTACTCAGACACAACTCCGAGATCATCCCTGCACTTCAGATAACTATTGTGATCAACAACATAAGGTAGAACATACAGTAATAAAAAGGTAGAGAAATGTCTTATTTTTCACAGTCACAATGTGCACGTAGATCAATGGCCCACTGAAGCTTCATTCTTTTTCATCTTCTCTAAGTTTATCTTCAGATGTATATGGCAAGGGTTTTTTACAGGTTCCTATCCTGGTCTTAAAAACAAATGCTGAGACAGACAGACAGACACACACCACAGACACACACCGACACACACACACACACACACACACACACACACACACACACACACACACACACACACACACACACACACACAGTTTTGACAGCTATCATATTAGCATTTGACTTATGTACATAACTGCATTCTGTAATGTGTGAAAAGTGTGTGATATATCCCATCAGCCAGCATTCGTGATACACAAGCTTTGTGTAAAAGATTGATTCACAACATGCTAAACACATTTTACCAGTTGAGCCTACGAGCTTTTGAATTTCTCATTAATATCACACTGATAATACTTCTGACAACAATGATGAGCATATTCACCATGATATCACACAACTAATCATGGTGATGACAATGTAACAAAGAAGTCTACCTGGAGTTGAAAGTAGCCATGGAACAGAACATCTCCACAGGAAGCCACATCCAGTCTTCACACAGCGCTAAACGTCGTACTAACAAAAACAAAAAAAAAAAAAAAAAAAAAGTTAGTTTTCAACAATGATTAGGATTCATATGATTTTTTTTTTCTTGCGATTATTTGCTTGACTGGTATGGTTTCTTCCTATGTGTATGCAACTTGCTTTCTCTTTCTCTTCAACTCTCACTCCCCCCTCCGGCTTTCTTCTTTTAAAGTATGGAAATAATTCTCTTTACATGTTATTATTGCATTATCACAAGCATTATGTTTCATATCCATACGTATTTCAAATATTAATGGTAAACAAACCAATTAAATTAACTGCATACCTATTCACATTTATTCCATTCATTAAGCTTCTGTGTGACAATATCTAAATTCATAAATAAGACATGACATGTGCATTCTTCTCTATGAATGAGAAAGTGACCTCTTCCAAACTACACACTCACAATTTCTTTTCCCCAGTGACTATTTCTTCAGATGCACTCATCAGATTACTGCTTTTCTTTTACAGTGTTATAACAGAGCAAATAGCAGCACATACAAGCATACTGCAAGTATAACAGAGTTCACTGCAAATCATGTAAGAATGAAAAACAAACAAACAACATACCGCAAAACTACAAGATGTAAAACTTTACATACCCAACGGTGTGATGCCATAGAATTCCGCCTCATGTCTTAAGGCAGCCAGATCAATGTCCCTTTAGGACAAGAAAAAAAAAAAAAAAGAAAAAAACAGAGATGTTGATTTGCTTCAAGTACTTAATTACAGGAAACACAAAAGAAAAAAGTAGAAAAATGTAGACTTACTCATTATTAGCATAAAACATCATAAATCTATCAATACATTAACAAATAAACATGCGATCCCATAAACACTTGTCCTAGGATACATTTGAACATTTATTCACTCTTGCACACACACACACACACACACACACACACACACACACACACACACACATTCTGGAAATCAAATACTGTAGACGGCAAAAAATAAGATAACAAAACTCACTTAAGCAGAACTTCCTTTGTACGTAGAAAGCTAAGGACCTGTGAGAACAACTTTGGATCTCTGTCAATGAAAATCTGTAAAAACAAAACAAAACCGTTAATTACATGTAATCAATAAATCAATCACTTATACAATTAAATCTTACACTTAAAAAAAGCCAATCAGAAGCAGAGAGAGGCAAAATATTTAAATATCTTGGTCTCTCTTGATGTAAAAAGGAAGAACCAATGAAAGAAGTTGCATAACATTTTATAACAATGACATGATAAGCATAACAATTACATGATAAGCAAATAAAGCTTAATTAACCTTCACAATGATTTGTAACTTACACACATTTTGAATATTTTGTTCCATAACACACGCACGCATGCATGCAGCATGCACACACACCACCAGAAGTTCTGACTGTTAAAAGTATCATGGGTCAAATGACCCACTACTGCTTAAAATAAGGGTCTAGTTTTTAAAAATGATGGGTTGAGTTTGAACTATTTTACTAGCAATAGTATTTCAAAAGAATTAAATGGTTCGTTACAACTCATAACTGGATGAAAATTCCACTGTCCTAGATGTTAACATGATTCACATGAATGCTGACTGGCTATCTGAACTAACAGCAGCTGATCAGAACTGATGGTAATTGGTATACATTTCCAATCAAAGGACTTTTCCCTTTGTGAACACAGCCTCTGATGTGTAACCAATGACTCATCACAGGGTCTGACATGTACGTGATTGATGTGTGCCTGGGCGTATCCGGTCATAGTACGAAGCATCATTAAAAAAAAATGTATGTCCTTATAGCCCAGGTGTGTCAATAACCTAAAGCTACTACTACTACTACTAGCTACTACTACTACTACACTACACACACACACACACACACACACACACACACACACTGAAACACACACATGTTCACACAATGAATAATGAAGAAAAACAAGAAGGAAAGTAAGCTAGCAAGACAGACAGACAGAAACAGAAGTCAACTCACAGCTCCAGTTTCATCTTTGAGGGAAGAAATACGTCCACTCAGCAGACTGAGGGGTGGAAAAAAAAAAAAAGAGAAAAGAAATTAAATGGACTATAAAGCTTTTCATTTCATAAGGTGTAACTCACTTTTCCCTTGTTACTCTATGAATTAGATTTTCTTTCTCAACTTGCACAATAAACAGACAAGCAGAGACATTAGTTTCATAAAGTCCTTTCGACTACAGGTTTATATACAGGAGAGAGTGAAAAAAAACCAAATGATTATCATGAATGAGTTTTGCTTGTGATGCTTTTAAGCAAGATTGATGATTCCCATTATGATAGATATTTTCCCACAACAACTGCTGGCTGTTATCAAAGAAAAAAAATATGGACAGGTATTGGACACTGAAAAAATATATAGGGTCATTAAGTTTTCTTTGTTTTTCGTTAATTCATAGCTCTCTTGTCCTGATGTAAGACGGAGTTCAGATTATTTTTCTTTTTTTTTAATCAAGCTTCCTTACAGGACTTGGAGATGAACATAGTATACTTCCCCCCCTTCTGTTTTCGTTATTTCCAGAGCAGAGGAAAAGGGAAGGAGGGACAGAGGCAAAAAAAAAAAAAAAAAAGCCAAATGAAACCTGGACCGTCCTCATTTTAAACAAATCGTGCTGAAAACAGTTATAATCACTTGTAATTAATGAAAACAATATGGCTGAAAAACAAATATGCTAATATTATTAAAGTACGATTTTAACCCTGATTCTACTAAGATTCTCAATAAACCATCATTAATGACAATGCAACAGAGGCTGTCATGATCCTTTGAACATTTGAAATACTGAAATTTGAATACAGGGTAGATTAGAGTCATCAATGTGTTTATAAGTAACTAACTTACACTACAGACAATAACATTGCTGACAAATATATGGGGCATCATCCCCTTCACAACGGCCAGACATCTGCAAAGTTTTAAAGTGTTTAGATGCTCACTATCACTTTCTCTCACACACACACAATACACCACACACACACACACACACACACACACACACACACACACACACACACACACACACACACACACACAATCAAATTGCTGCACACCAAACTTTCCTTACAAATATGAAGCAAACAAGTCAATATCCATAAAAAATAAACAAAGAACACAACAATCTGAAAGAGAGAAAATAGTAGATGTCTTACATTTGTGGACTTTAACCTGCCAACAAACTGTTCTTGGTCCATGGGCATTTCGGGCGACTGACCTTGTATGTTTAAAAGGAGTTGATAAATTCACAGAAACTGTTTTCATAGATCTTTTCTTTGATCTCTCTCAGGTGGACGATCTGTTGGTCTCATTTCAGTGCATAATGTATGTAACATTAGAATAAAACACTGACAGAAAAGAAAAAAAAAAAGCAAAAATCTTAATGGCTAAACTGTGCTTGATGTGGGCTCACTGCAAGCCTTTTCCGACAGTGGGAAATCTCTTTTTCCAAACAGTTTTTGTATGATTTTGACTGCCAAATGTAAATGTTCAGCACGACACTTATAATTGTTTCCTATAAAAAGAAAAATTTATTAAAAAAAAAAAATCTGCGTAACGTAAGTATTGTGACGCAAACATTAGCAATAGCTATTCATAAGTGAGGTTCAGTGAAATGAAAACAATGTGAAAGTGAACAAGTTTGAAATTTGCATCTCTCCTCCACTATTTCTTTTTTACTGGAAAAAGAGAAAGAAGGAAACAAGCAATATATCACAGACAAACAGAAATAGAATGAACTATCCATAGGTGTATGTGTAGATGAATACATACATGTATGCATAAAAGAATGGATCATGTCAACATAAAGTGAACACATGTCACATGTGTGTATGCATACATACATTACTACAATACTAGTGCGTGTTAAACCTGTGCTTTAGTACATGTGATTCTGACTGTGTGGTATGGCTGTATTTTTTTCTTTTTTTTTTTTTTTTTTTTTTTCAATGCAGACGAGTTGGTATCATCCATATCAGTTTATTTCATACACATATATATATACATATATAACAAAACTCTGAAAATGCCGTCATCCTGACCCCCTCACCTCCTTTCCACCACCCAACACCCATTTTTGTTTTCTTTTCTTACACAACAGCAGCTCATTCTTTACCTTGTGAAAAATGAATCTGGTATCCAGGTGAGAGTCTGTCTGGAGGTGGAGAATCTGTAACATGTCCAAAAATATTCAGTATTAAAAAGCAAATCTACCCTCTACATATCACCTTGTCAGATATGACATTCATATCATACAAACAAAATAAACAAATTGTATACACACTCACAGATTGAAAGGTTTAATCAGTAACCTTTTTTTTCTATTTAAAAAAAAAACTACTAAAATGAATTTTATGTGGATGATAATTAAGTCAGTATTTCCAGTGAACAAGTACGGTTCAAGATGCTGTCCCTTATGTATGTCTTGCTTGTCTTGTGGAAAACCCTAAGCACAGAAAAATTGAATTGGTTTATGTTTGTTCAATTCATTTGGCAACAGCCAGCTTTTACTCTCTGGGCTTGCAGTCTTTCAGCTTTCCACTTCTCCTCACCTAACTGGATGAAGTGCAGAATTTTTGTCTCATTGTCACAGCCGTTTGTGTGTACATAACATCGAAGAAAATCGACCACCTTTGACGAGTTATTAGAACAGAAGAATGAAAAAACACACACAAAAAAAACTGTCACACTATCAGACTTGTCAGCCTACTGTATAGTTGAAATGCTCTGAAACTGGTTGTATTCCATGGTTTTACATTCTGTGCACTAACAATATGAACTGTATGGAAGCAGGAGAAAGAAAGACCTTCATCACCATGTCTAGCTGTTCAAAATGAGGGTGATCAGACAGCAGCTGAGTGGACAAGGGTGGGGAGTGAGGTGGTGGGAAAGCATAAAACAGCAATAACAGTCCTCACTGATACATAGCTGGCTGCCTTAAAAATCAAACTAGTCATCAGTGATGATCACTAAGGACACTTCATTCCAATTCTAAGACATTCAAACCTCCAAATGAAGACTTGCTGAATACTTATAAAATGGATCCATTCATTTCAAGTTTTATTTGAACATGTTGGTTTCTCCATTGCAAACAAACAAAAAAAAGTTTAATATTTTCATTAAATCTATCTTAATTTCAGAGGGAATGAACTTGCAATGGGGACAGGATGAGGACAATCACTTATTATGACATACTGTTACTAGCATTAGTTGTAATCACATGATGATACACACAGACATCTTATGGCCAACTGTCTTTGTCACATTCTAGTTCCACGTCATTCCTAAGTGAAGCTTCTGGCTTGATTAAGGATGCTTAAAAGAAAATCAAAATGCCACTACGTGCAGTTGTGGTTGCTCAAGAATTTTTCAACCTATTCTTGAAAGGACTGTTAGATGCCATCCTTGGATGATTTACAGGTCTGTAGTCCCTTTAGATATTATAGAACAGCGCAAACCTGAAAAAAAGCAAACATTGCTGGCTGCTATTCTATTTTTGTCCCTCAGCACAACGGTTTAGTGACATGTCAGCTTACAGACAAATGTAACTGAAGAGACTGGCCAATGTGTTATTGGAAGAGAGACACCACGCATGCTGTGGGTCAGGTATTCTGGCTAGCTATCTGACTGGACCATCTTATGACTGGCTGAGTCAGGCATCAAACTTGTGGCATGATGCCTAGTTACTGGCAGCTGGCTTTTACCCCCTGGCATCAGCAACTTTTGAAACGCACTAACACAGCCTTGGAAGTGTCAGCACTAAACATCGACCCTAGCCAGCTTGTAGACTAGTAACTCTACAAAATCTTGCTGTGTGTATAATACTGTGTCTTGAATCACAACCCCTCCTTGTTTACCATTTTTAATTCAAGGCAAGCTCAAAACATAAAAGGTAATAACAACAAGACCAACGTCTTCTCACACCAGTGTCATAAATCTATTTCACAGTAAATCTCACTCAAACCAGACAACTCCAATTCATCCAAATGGAGATGATTTCCATTTAAATGACTTGAAAAAATAATGCCACTTTCAGTTTAACATTAAAACCATCAAGTGACAACACAGAAGAAACAATGTCCCATCAAAGTATAAACCAGTATGACTTACTATATGATAAAATCTTAAATAAATGTTCGTGAACCGCCAAGAAAAACATGGACAAACACGTCACAAGAGGAAACATGACACGTTTCGACCTCTTAGGTCTTCTTCAGGCAAGACACAAACAGGCAGGACAATGAAACGCCTGCCTACCTTGCGCTGAAATGATCAAAGCTAAGTGAAAAATTCGTTCATTTTCATTGTCCTATTTCTTTGTGTCTTGTCTGAAGAAGACCTAAGAGGTCGAAATGTGTCGTGTTTTGTCTTGTATTAGTGTAACTCATTTGTCCTTGTTTCTCTTGGCAGGTTGCTAACATTTATTTAAGATTTGTTTAGATTTCCACCTGCAGTCATCTCACTTTGCAACTTATTATATGATGTTTTCTAATCTTATGGACAGTTGCTTAACTTTCTCTGACTGAGAGAGACAAGCAACACGTGTGTGTGTGTGTGTGTGTGTGTGTGTGTGTGTGTGTGTGTGTGTGTGTGTGTGTGTGTGTGTGTGTGTGTGTGTGTGCATGTGTGTCTGTATGTGCATTAAATATCTGTATCACATAGATCTATATGTACACATATGCGTACAAGTGTTTGTGGCTGGCTGAACATTCTTATCCTATTAACAGTCAGAACCATATGCACAGAGAAGAACTGTTTAAAATGCAAAACAAAGAAAGAATTCATAATGAAAAGAAGAAGAAGAAGAAAAAAAAAAACCCACTTCCAACTGTAGAAACTAATACTAATAGTATGACTGCATTTCAGTAAAAGATACTAAATGAAATTTTAGTTCTTGTTCATATGTGTGTTTGTATTTCATTTCAAGAGACTTGTGCCACTGGGCACCCTCAAAGTTCATCAGTTAATAAATGTAACAACAAACAAGCATGCATTTTCACCTAGGCAGAATTTCAGTTTGTCTACATTTTGATTCTATAGATAAACAGAGAATATGTTGAAACTCTCCCTCTCAGACAAATGTGACATAAACATACATGTGAATGCACACAAACACACACACACACACACACACACACACACACACACACACACACACACACAAAATGTATGCAAACACACACACACACACACACACACACACACACACACACACACACACACACACAATTTTATGGTTTTGTCACATACCCATAACTGACCCCAGACAGCAGTGTGACACTGCTTTGAAGTGGCTGTCCCTGTATTCAACTCACGTTACTAAAGGCAGTCAAAACGAAACATGGCTGTTTATTTTATCAGCATAATGATTACGTTTTAAACCATTATCACCATCAAAATTTCATGGCTCCTGTTGATTCATGTTTTACACATCATAAAGCACCAAATACCCTTTAAAAATACACTTGAGGCTTCAACTTTTTATTATGGAAAAATGGCTGTCACTTGAGTTGACACTTTAAATTCTGCGGTACACATGACCATACCAGATAAAAGATTATTCCACAATGCCCACATCAGTACATGTCATTTCAAGTCTTCTCAGATTATGTAAAAGTGATGCATGTCATTTCTTGACAGAACCAAACACAGACAATAATGTGCATACATCTCACGCAATACAAGAATTTACTAAGTTTTCTTTTAGATATTTTTTGTTTTTATGTAAGCCAAGTATCGAACCTGATTTAGATGATTAGAATGATAAAATTGTGACCTTGGACATATAGCTTAAATTAATGCAAATGAAAATATACAGATGTTCAATGTGTGACCCTTTGGAATCTTATTCTTGGCGTCAGATGATATGATAGCTAGATGGACTCCTAATTACTATTAGTATTATTGCCATCATTATCTCATCATTTTTATCATATATACAAACAGAGCTTCAGATTGTTGGTATGTTTGTGCCATTTGTGGAAAAAAAGTTGAAAAAATGCATACATTATAGTACATGTACATACATGTATATTGAACAACTAACTGTGCATCCATCAGGCATACACTGATCAGCTGATGTCAGACCATTGTGAGGCATCTTTTGGCTCACTGTCACTCCCTCACCTCCACTCCCATTTTCTTTCCCTAACAATTTCTGTTCGACACTTCTTTCAGTTTCGGCAAAGCAGCCCCCCCCCCCCCCCCCCCCCCCCCCCATACTCCATAATCCCCTTCCGATAATCACCCTTCCGATAATACGCACAGGGCCATCACATTCAAAAACAGACCCCCTCATTTTTCCCAGCGGCGATTATTAGACCCTCTGACACCTCAGAACAATCTGAAGCCCTCTGATACCTCAGTGCAATCTGAAGCTCTGTACAGAACTGTGTCAATCGATGAATCAATTTCCGAATCAAGTGAATCGGAATAAATCTCATGCTTACCTTGTGCCTCCTACGTTCAGGTGCACAATCTCACCCGCCATGGCCATCACTTCGCTGATAATTTACATAACGCTGCAAGACAAGCTGGAAACAGTCGAGCCCTGTCAACAACCCTTTAACGGAGCTATTTTCATCTGAAAACTCATCAGGTTATATTTAGTTCTCTCTCTCACCCATTTTCGAAACAAGCAAGATAACTCTCGTGAAACTGTAAGATTGCAAGACTTGTCAACCCAACGTCTTTTGTCGACGTTACACTGTACACACAATGATATAGAAGCATCTGAAAAGGGAACTTACATACACATGTAGATACTCATCAAATTATTTGATATTGTGACTGAAGTTTCATCACATAAAAAAGTACTTGATTCATCTGTTCTGGAAAATTACGGACTGGTTTACTAAAAAGACGTGCAGATTATAATCAAACTTCCGGTCACAACAAAACTAAGGAGGACCAGAGACGGGAAAGGAGGACGACGTTGCATCTGAAAGTGAACTACGCCTTCTAAATTTGTAGGAGAAGCATCACTGTCTTGGCATTTCTTGACCAGTCATAATGGTGTGCGAAAAATGTAAGTAAGACGAATTAATATATACCAAAGCGAACTTGACAGTCTGAAGTGATTTTTTTTTTTCCTCACGATTATGATGGTCGTACTTTCACAACGCGTTCATTCAGAATGAAGGTTCAGCAGAGTGAAAAGGTTTAAATGATAAGAGCTATCATCACTTACAAAGCGAAAGTCATCATGATTAATTTAGGTCAGTGATTATGGTTGATATTGATTTATTGATATATCAGTTTGTTGAATTATCCAACACCCAACAAGCGTACCGTACATAGTATGCTTGTAACTCGCACTCTTCACTACTTGTAAACAAGCAGTGAATTGTGCGTCGTCTTCTTTTGTCGGAGATGGAAATGAACTCACTTTGAAAATATTAGACTATCTATCTATTATAGATACCAAAAGACACGTTAACACACATAAACAGGCAATGTTTCAGTTAATTTTGATCATCAATAATAAAAAACTTATATGGAGAGAAAATAAAGCAATGCAGTAGTGTGGATAAAAAGAAATAAAAATCCCAAGAAATTTCACATTGTTCACGCATGGTGCACAGTTTGTGATAATGTTACACCCCTCAACAGGGATGTATGAACAATGTACTAATCATTACTTTTTGTGTGGGAGGTTGCTACTTCAGGTTTTATCTCTTGATAACTACAGAACCTACAGGAATATAGAAAATTAGATCCCCTTCCAGTTCCACTGATCAATATATATATATATATTGAATTCTTCAATTGAATGCTTCTGTTTTTTTTTTTTTTGTTTGTTACGTATTGGTGTTAAGTTAGATGAGAGAAACCATTTTGCTGAATGTTATCAGTAGAAATCTCTAAAAATGTCAGGTTGGAAATCTCTAAAAACATAAACATTATAAAGAATAAAGTTGTCTCTGGACAGTGTATTTATGCAAATCTTAAATAAATGTCAGCGAACCGCCCAGAGAAACGTGGACAAACGAGTCACAACAAACAAACCACAACGCGTTTCGACCTCATAGGTCTTCTTCAGGTGCAACAAACATGAAACAAATAACGAAAATGCACTTAGCTTTGATCGCTTCTGTGTTCAGCGCAAGAAAGAAGGCGTTGAATCATTCAACGCCTTCTTTCTTGCGCTGAACACAGAAGCGATCAAAGCTAAGTGCATTTTCGTTATTGTTTCATGTTTGTTGCACCTGAAGAAGACCTAAGAGGTCGAAACGCGTTGTGGTTTGTCTTGTGACTCGTTTGTCCACGTTTCTCTGGGCGGTTCGCTGACATTTATTTAAGATTTGTTTAGATTTCCGCCTGCAGTCGTTTCACTTTGCAACTAGTGTATTTATGGTTTTACAACATCGTACTCCTGCGAAATTATACTTAAAAAAAAAAAATCTACACTAAAGAAAGCTTTTTCCACACAAAAAGTAATATTTTGTCACATTTTTCCTATGAGTATGTTATCCATTACCAAAAAAGTAATAGTTCTACATTTTGGTGATTAAGGCATCCAAATATTGAATCATTGTTACATATTTCATGGACTTTGCTGTGTTTCTTACATTTTACATTGCATGTCACTTTGACAGCAGGGCTCCCTCCACCTGCTACACTTAAGGGTCCAAGACTCATAACACTCACTGAGGAGGGATTTGGGACTTTTGTGTCAAAATTTTATGGGGTCCTTGATCATGATTTAAAGAGGCCTAGGTCAAGCTTTTAAGGAGTCACGGATAACAAATAATCATTTAGTGTTTGATGCCACTCCAAATAATATTTTTGTGAGACCAGCCACCATGGTAAAGTAGTTAGTGTCGCTGACTCCCAGCTGGGAGGTCATGGGTTTGATTCCCATCAGTGTCATGTGGGATTTTTGTGCCCCATCCGGATCCTACCCAGAGTTGAGTTTGCTACAGGCTCAGTTGGGAAGACTAGGACTACACAATTGAGTTTCATCCACTTAATGGATGCGTCTCAAGAGTGTTGCTCAAATTTCCTGGCCAATACTGGAGGTGTCTGTATCTCTCAGGCCTGGTTGACGCTGGGATATATTATGAAAGAAGCCTAGCGTACAGCCCTGTCATGAAGTGTCAGACTGGAATGGAAATCCATAGCATCTTCCTCCTCATCAATCAGCATAAAAAAAAAAGTCTCAAATTCTGTGGCCCTTCATGCCCTGCAGTCATGGTGACCTCAGTTTCAATGTCCTCTCCAAGTCTGTGGCCTTGGTTTGATTCTGTCGGGGTCACCAGTATTGGCAAGTCTGTGGGGGCTGTTGTTGGACAGACATGGTGGTGCCCTCTGGAGGAAGAGCTCACTCATGCCGGCTCCATGACTAAGCAATTATTGACGTTAGTAGGGGGCTTAGTGGGTGGGTCCTGTTATGTTGGATCAGAACAGGCGCCACTGAACATCACCGGACTTGGCAGCAGTGCAGTGTCTCTCCTCCGGTGGGTTGCCTCTTGATGACTTGACATTGACCGCTCCCTGTGGATTGCCAGTGCCGAGGCTGTGGTGGGACTGACCGGGCTGTGGCTGTAGACGGGGTGTCGGAATGAGCGGCATGAGTGCACTGCCACTGAGGTGGCATAGAAGATGGAACAGAAAAAAAAAAAAAAAAAAAAATTGTGAGTTTTGAACTGTTGATAAACATATTTTTTGAAGTTTTGTTTGACTTGGTCTTCAAGTTTTCATCTCACCACACAGAGCAAAACCTTCAGCCATCCCAGTATTAAAGCCAGGGTAATAGTTTTGGCTAGTGTCCAAGTTAAATCTCCTGACTTAAATCATTGGAGCTGGCAAAGATGAAACTTTGCTTGTACTCATGCTTTCAGTACTCGTTGCAAACCTCATGTTATGCACAGGAAAACAAAAGAAAAGAAACCCACCCATCACAGATACGGCCTCATAGGCATTGTTAACAGTTCAGCCTTATAGCAAGTTCCTTTCTCTTGCAAAATGGACACAGAGAAGCAGCTGACTACTGAGCAGACATGAGATAATACAGGATGCTCTTTAGCAGAGATTTAGTACATCTCAGATGTCATTCATTTCAGTTTAAATGCATCCAGGGATCCCGTGTAAAATTTGAAATATGTTTTGTCCTGCTGTAAATGAGGAGCCCAGGTCATAGGTCAAAATTTTTGTTGTCAAAGAGAATGTTACAAGTAAGCAAATTTAAAGAGGGCAGGAAAGCAAACACCCCAGCAAAGACAACAACAAGAAGTGATCATGATAAGAACTGTAGGTGTTGAATCTGAAGAAAATGTTCAGCGCAAACAAAACAATTCGCACCTTGATGCCAAAAGCATTTCCTGAATTTTGACACTGCACAATGTGCTTAAGAGCATCTTTCTATATGTTTTTTTTTTTCCCCTTTAATAAGACCACACACTGAATGTCACTGATGCAGGAATGTTACCAGGTTGATCCATATTCAAATTTTTGTCTGTGGCACAGGGGCTCAGGAGAGGAGGAAAGTTTGAACTTACATAGCTTCAGTAATTTATATCTTGTTAAAATGATTTTGATGTAACTTTTAAGTGTACATTAAAGAGGGTTTAAGCTTTTTTTTTTTTCTTAACATGCATGAAATAAATGACAAATTCAAGGTACATTTTCACCTTCTTGCTCCATTCCTTGGATTCTAGTTGATATAAGACCATTAAAAGTTGGTACAGAAAGTACTAGAACCTGAAGGCTGTTGCATCATCTCTTAGTATGAATAGTAAATTCTGTTGAAATTTCTACATCAAAAGCAGCATTCTTTTTTGCACTCCACAAGATTTCAGCACTGCTTTACAAGCAGCTATTGATCTATCATTAACATGTGAAAGAACCACTGAAAGACGTCACTTACCCTGTGCTTTTCCTTCATCTGGAAATGAAGTTATTTATGCTGTAAAATTTTGCATGATCAAAAAAGTGCATGTAATAGAAGATAAGATTTTTTGAAAATTTAAAATAATGCACAAATGGGTGAATGTGTGTATTGTTTGCAGAGGAATATGAACATAATTTCTCTGTTTAGAGACTGTATCATGGCTGAACCATTTGTTTTTTTTTAATTCTGCAGGTCAGAAGAAGTTGGGCAAAGTGATTACACCTGATCCATGGAAGTCAGGTGCCAGAAATACAACAGGTAATATTATCATAAGCATTGTTACAATGCTTTGAAACTTACTTATTTTTAAACCCACAATGTTATCTGCACTAATTATCACATAGATTGTATACTTTTAGATTTAACTTTCAAAGTATGATAAAAACAAAGAGATAAGCAGCCAGCATGATACGTGTAGGTAATCAGTTACTCCACCATTATTATAATTGCTGAGAATGAATTAGTGGAAGGGGAAAAAGAAGGGGTGGATGTGTGGTAAGGGGAGGAGGCAAGGAGTAGATGATGTGTTTTATTTGACAGGTTTATGATTTTGTACTGCGCAGATTTTAAACTTGTAATTCACAATAAAACACAGATATTTCGAAAACAACAGGGCTATCAATCACTTCCCAAACGAGCACAACTGACTGACAAAATCTGGAAAGCATGAACTCAGTTTTTCTTTACAGAAATTGGGTGTTTCTGGTGTGAAATTATTTATGCTTCCAGTGGAAAGTTGTTCTGTAAGTTTGAGGAAATCTGCTGGAAATGAAAGAAATCTGCTGGGGAAAAATGTCCAAAAATCTTTGTCTGAAAATTGTTTTACATGGGATTGATTTTGTTTTTGCCATTTTTAAAATGGCACATGGCATTTGGAGAAAGCCCACCAGGAGTGAATTTGTTTTCCCTGGATAGTCAGATATGAGTGATGAGAACACAATTTTAGGGGGGGGGGGGGGGGGGGGGGGGTGGTTATTAAACAGGCAGGTGAAGAAAACTTTGTAAAAAGGAAGATTTTGAAGTCAGCTTTGAAAGAGGTCAGTGTTAGCTTTTGACAAATAGGAACAGGAAGATTGTTCTAAGTAAGTGGGCTAGAGACAGAAAAAGAGCAGTGATTGACAAGTCATTATCTGTTAAATCCGAGAGTTCAGGAGCAGAGTGGATCCTATGAGGATATGTTGAAATCTGGGAATTCAAAACAGAGTGAATCTGACTAGGAACACAGAGAATGAGATGGGATATAGGGGTCAAGACAGTCATGGATAAGAAGGGGCAGATGATTTATAGCCGAGAGTATTGATCCTATATTTTATCCTTAGAGAGGTAGCCAAGAGAGACTACAAAAAGGGAATAGTACATTCAGGTCTTTTCTTTTTGAGGAAAAGTCAAGTGACAGAATTTTGTATTTGTTAAAGGAAGTAGAAGGAAGAAGCAGGCAAGTTGGATAAGAGAGAGTTACATTAGTGGGTGCGAGAGAAAATGAGAGAAACGTCAAGTTTGGATGTAGTGTAGATGAACTAGTTTTCTGAATAGAATTTATAGACTGTAATTGATGGTTGTAGGACTGACAAGAGAACTGAGTGAATGTTTGCATGGACAGTGTGTTGTCAAAGATATTATCCTAGTATTTGACTGAGCTGGAAAGGGAGATGGATGCATTGCCCAGTTTTCTGGATTCAGTCATGTATCAGTAGAGAGTTTTCTATGTTTTTTGTTTTGCCAGCATTGAACTGTAGTGAATCCTGAGTCATACAGTTTTTTTTTATGTCAAGGAAGTAGCTGGATCTTAGGTACAGCATACATGAAACACAGTGATACAGTGATTACTATTGAAACATGTCAGTAATTCAGACTATTGTTGAAGAGAACATTATAGCTGCATTTGACTGGATATGTTTGCAACAAAGGGTCATTTTGACCATCACTTTCAAACCTAACAGAGAACACTTCTCCAATCCATATTTACCTCAAAATCATTTTTGGCTGGCAGGCCTGTGTTTTTATCAAGGAGATGATGTGCATGTGCATGACACACATAGACACCTACACACAAGCACATATGATTTTTTTTTTTTTTTTTTTTACAAGAGGCTCCTGTTGAGTACGAGGTGGTGTCATATTCAGCTGAAATGTGTGGAGTGTAATGTTACTGATGTTATGATGCTTTCCTCTAAAAGGCACAAGTGCTGTTTTTTTGTCTGTCTTTTTTGCTTAAACTGGTCAGTGCTTCCTTGGAATTGAAAATTACAAGGTTAGATAGAAAAATTTATTGGAACTCTGTTTACTCGTTTCTTTTTCAGAGGGTGGTGGCCGCAAGTTAGGAGAAAACAAGGCTCTCACAGCCAAGAAAAATAGGTTTGTGACATTTGTGATCATGTGATGTTTTTAGATGTGTTCACTCATACATTTTTGGTTCCTTGTTCACTTTTTTTGCAACAATGTGTTTTAAATGTCTAATACAACACACACACACACACACACACACACACACACACACACACACACTCATAGTAATAGTGATGTCAAGTGCATTTAGTGTCTCTGTCTTTCAGTTTTTACTTTTTAATTAGGGAGCCTGGCCTCTCAGTAGTGTGCCATCCCCTTCTTCTACCCCTTTCACCTTCTCACCTCCATCCCCCCCCCCCCCCCCCCCCCCCCCCCCACACACCACACCCTAAATTGAAAATTCTCTAGCAGCAAATGTGAGAAGGACAGGTTTTACAACTTAACATGATGAATATTTTACTATCACTGAAACAATGTTTATGTTGATCATAACAGAGGACATCAATGTAATAACAGTGGTAGTACCCACTGTCAGTGAATAAACTTCTGAAGTCATGTTAGTTCTAATCAGTAGTTTTGTTCAGTGGTGCTTCATTGTAAATATTAATGAATACAGTCATGTCAGAAGAAAAATTTAAGTGTAACAATGTAAAACAATGTTACATAATTATTTTGTCTGAATACAGAACTCATTGTCAAATATGAAACATTGTTACTGTCAGCCATACCAGTTAATATGTTTTCTATTCTGTGTTTTGTCAACTAGAAATAAGTTTACCTGCTTCAGATGCTTAGATTCAGTACAATAAATAAAAAAAAGAAAGGTGTCATGGATTTGCAATTTCTCATGTAGATGTCTGATTTTTAGGATAGTTATTAAGTTATTCATTCTCTTTTCTCTCCTTTCTGTGTGTGTGTGTGAGTGTGAGAGAGAGAGAGAGAGAGAGAGAGAGAGAGAAAACGTTAATTTTGTTCATAATCATGCTGCAGGTTCAACCCCTATTCTGCGGGAACCTTTGAGAAATGTCGCATCTGCAAGTCATCAGTTCATCAGCCAGGTTCTCACTACTGTCAAGGTTTGTTTAGTTCTGCTAGTGTGTTATGTTTTATTCTATACTATGCTTCTCCACATGAAAAAGGTACATCTTAACATGCGGCAACTAGGATCAGCACATGTTAGACTCCAGTTCTCAGTCCAGCAAAGTTAGAGCAGTGAATGTCAACTGCAGCGTGTGAATAATTCAAACACAGTTAGTTATAACTGAAAATCATTGGCATTTTTGTTATGTTTTGGATTTAAAAAAATTGAATCTATTTTGAATGTGCACTTGTATATTTTTGTGGCATAGACGTGATAGAGAACAGTTTCTGATTGTTTAGAGGTATCAGGGGTCAGATTATTGGTGGTAAAAGCGAGAGTACAATTTTGAAAATAATGGGCCCAGTTTGAATTGTCTTACTCGCAGATATATTTGTGAATAAAAAGAAAGGATAGCTGCAACTGAAGTAACTAGATGTTTGTGACACTGTCCCTTAACAAGGAAAGTCAATGGTGATTGGCAGTTAGAACTTAAAAAAACCAGTCAAAACAGTGTATTGACACAAGCCAGTTGAAACAGTATGACACAAGCCAGTCAAAACAGTATAATGACACAAGTCAGTTGAAACAGTGAAATGTCACAAGCCAGTCAAAACAGTATAATGACACAAGCCAGTCAAAACAGTATAATGACACAAGCCAGTTGAAACAGTATAATGACACAAGCCAGTCAAAACAGTATAATGACACAAGCCAGTTGAAACAGTATAATGACACAAGCCAGTTAAAACAGTGTAATGACACAAGCCAGTCGAAACAGTATAATGACACAAGTCAGTTGAAACAGTGTAATGCACCTCTACCTTTAAGGAGTTCCCATGTTGTGGCTGCAACCTCTCATTGAGTTAAATGCTGACAGGTGTTGCCACAATGGCCTGACACTGGCTTGTCACTGTGTACTTGATAGCCACGTGTAGTTGAAGTACCACTTGTAATTTCTAAAAAAAATTTTCTTTGAAAATGTGGTCACACAACAAAACTGAAGCTCTGAGAGAGAGAGAGAGAGAGAGAGAGAGTGAGTGTGTGTGTGTGTGTGTGTGTGTGTGTGTGTGTGTGTGTGTGTGTGTGTGTGTCATGTCAACTTCTCCTTGTGGCAAGGAATGTGAATTCTTACTGATCCAAGTGTAGCAGTGATAAATCTGATTTGTTATCTGTTTAACAAGAACTTCCTGTATATGAATTTATTAAACTGTATAGTATACACTCATGCACATACACACACACACACACACACCATGTATGTGTGTGTGTGTGTGTGTGTGTGTGTGTGTGTGAGAGAGAGAGAGAGAGAGTGTGTTCATGTCGAATTCTCCTTGCGGCAAGGAAAGTGAATTCTTAATGATCAAGTGTAGCAGTGATAAATCTGATCTTGTTATCCATTAACAAGAGCTTCCAGTGTATGAATTTATTAAACTATATAATATTGTATACACTCATGCACGTACACACACACCACACAACAACACAACACAACACATGATACAGACCACAGACAACATGTTGCAATTAGAAATGAAATCCTACATGTAAAATGAATTTGGATAGACAGATCATCCACAAAGCTATGACCTGCTATACTGTCATGTTATCTGTAACTTGTTACAGTTAGTAAATCATTATCATGCAGTGGATATTAACAGGTTTGCAGCTAGTGTTAATGATTTTCATTTGAAGAAATTGAAACTACCAAATTGAAAAAAAGATTCACAGATTAAAAGCAAATATATGAAATCTAAACGCATTATCATTTCATCAGTACATTTCTCTTCCCCTCACTCATTTCCCCTATCCCACCACCCCCTCAGTCTCCTGAAATTAAATGGAAGCATTTTGCTTTTATGCACAGATGTTGTATGTGACATTAGATTATTTTGATAATGAACCTCACCTCTCTCCCTCCCATCCCCCATCATATCAGCACCAGAACTGATTTTTTTTTTTTCAATTTTTTTTCCTCTTTATTTTCAACAGTAGAAAGTCAGTATTACTCTGAAATTAAGACTTCTTCTATAAAAATACTGGGAGATGCGCCTGATTGAAAAAAAAGAAAGTTCTTTGCTTTCACCCTTGTCAGTAAATAACTTACACAGCTGGTGTTTGTTAACCCCCCCCCCCCCCTCTGCCACCCCCCTCCTCTTTGCAATGTCATATGGGTGTCCTCCATACATGATTTTTTCATCTGAAAAAGAAAGAGTTGGAATAAAATTATGACCAAAAGAGCTTTAAACTTTGGTAACAAGATGTTGTTAGACTGCAGACAGAATATATATATGACAAAACAGGGATCATACATCTCACTACACTCCCTTTGTTGTGTCACTGCTTCAATAGGAAATTATAGGAAGGCATATTCCTGCTTGATTCATGTTACTGTTTTGTCTGTTTATAAATCAGGCTCGCAAATAGTTTCCCATCAACTTAAAGAAAGTGTTTTTAACTGAATTAATGAAAACAAGAAAAGCATTTTGTAACTGAATAAATGTAAGGGCGAAGTAGCTCTGCTCAGAGATGCTGTCAGTAACATGTATTACCTCTCTTAAAAAATCAAGAATCACTGAGGGAAATGCAAATGTGTGTCCTGTCTCGCACATGAAAATGAATGTATATACTTGATCCATTTCGTGTATTTAAGACCATAGCAAAAGAAGGAAGATGAAATGAATGTGACTGTAGTGTTAGTGGAATGAACATCTGAAGCATATTTTGTCTGGTTGCAGGTTGTGCTTACAAGAAAGGCATCTGTGCCATGTGTGGCAAGAAGATCATAGAGACAAAGAACTACCGCCAGACGTCTGTCTAAACATCGCTTGACTAGTTACCACTTCCTGGCCTCTTTTATCAGCAGAATAATGTTGTTTGTGATGATTTTCTGTCAGGGGGAGTTTGTTTTTACTGTAAATATTCTGTATATAGTATGAATTTCTCATTGCCAGAGATTGCAGGTTCATTCTGTATTTGCATAAGCTGTGTTCTGAAAATCATTGGAAATGTATGTTTACACTGCATGGCTGGCTGATATTTCCATAGTGATTTGATGTCAGCATATTCGCAAATACTGTTGACTGTTCTGAGTGGGTACCCTGCAGATTCTAAAGCTTTGAGTGTTGCTAAGCATGCAAAATGAAATGTGTACATGATGGCATTGGAGCTGGTGTGTTTGTATCACTGTACACGAAAATGAGCACGAATATCTGCATACATTGGTGTATATGTTTCGGAAGGTGAGGCAGATACATAGGTGGTGATGTTCTGTTTCTCGATTTTCCACTGCTCATGATGATTTTCTGAGCAGTTGTGTTAGTTTCTTTTTATGTTTCAGGCTGTAACAGGGATTACAGTCAGGGAATGTATTTGAACAAGTTTTGAAAAAGAAAACTAGCATGAAGACCCAGAAGTGGGAGTTGGATGGGGTCTCCCAGGTATCATTGAGAGATTTTGATATGCAACTTCATATTCTTTGCCCAGGCTGGTTACATGCCTGGTGTTGTAATAAAAAAGCACACAACTTTTAAAAAGTAAAGAAAAAATGAGCACCTGGTCTTCATGTTTCAGAACTCTTCTCATTCAAGAACTGATAAATTTGCCTCTGAAAGTTGTGCTGTTCAAGAATAAAATATCTCTGCAAACACCTGTAGTATGTGTGTATCGATAAGAATGATTAATGAGTAAGATGTGAGTTGGATGCTAAAAGCATTTTTAAGGGGTTAGGGGTAAAGTTTTTTGGGTTTTTTTTTTTTGTTTGTTTTCTCTTCATGCCCACTTAGTGTCCTTAATTTGCCTGTCACTCATTCTGGCATCCCTGTACACAGCACACCCAGAATCACCCTGTCAGAGCCCAGAACATGCAGTCTGCACCCTGCATAAGGAAAAGCATGAAGCTGTGGGAAAATGACAGGCTGTATCTCTGTAACTGAAGTTCTTAGAGTCTTGATGTTCTGCCTGATCTTCAGTGTTTTCCGATATGATATCACCAGGAGATGTTGCTTGAAGCTCCTGAACAAGTTTGAATGATTTTCTTTCTTTGTATTTGAGGCTCCAACCATCAATATGTTTACATACAGTCTCCTTTCCCATTCCATCAACGAAACCATGTAAAGTTCAGACAAAAAACAAACCCTGTCTGCATCTACACACATTGCATAATGAACTCTCTCTCTCTCTCTCTCTCTCTCTCTCTCTCACACACACACACACACACACACACACACACACACATGCACACACTTATACATGCACACATATTGTTATGAGGAACTTGAAATTGAATGTAGTGAAGGCTATGCAGATCTCACAGACATCATTAAAAAAATCTGTTGTAGGAACGAATGAGTAGAAATGGTAGAAATCTGTCTAGCAGGCTTCATTTCCTTTAATGATATATCCTAGATTCGACCGGCCCCTGAGAGATACAAACACCTGTATATCAGACTGAAAATCTGAGCAGCACTTAAGAGAGACATCCATTATGTACATGAAACTTGACCACATGGCTCTGTCTGTCGTGGTCACTGTGGTCAGCTGGGCTGTGAACACCTTTGATGACTGTGATTTCAGTCTTCCCTTTCCATCCCACAGAACACTGAACTTCTGAGTAAGACTGAAGCAGGCGGAGCCGAGAAGTTCCTCAACTAAATGCTTCCGGCAGGAATAGAACCTTTGACCTTCCTGCCCGGCAAATGCCACGGTAACCACAGCACTATGGCACTACCTATGCATGGTAAGAGGAGATGATTTGCTTTGAATCAAATTGTTAAAATTTGAAGTACCTCTTAGAGAGTGAAGAAGCTCCGTGTACATTCCATGTCATGTACCACTCACAATGAAACGTATTTTTTTTTAGTGTTGGGACTTGTATAATGTGAGACATGAACATTTTACAGCAGTCGCCATGAAAATTTTGTTCAGACATGTTCCACCTGATGTGATCTTTGAGTTTCTGAAGAGATTAACATTTTTCATCTGATCTGAGATTTTACAGTGGAAAGATTTTTAACAAGATTTCGGGTGTGTTTTTAGAAAATGTATTCTAAAAGGTTGTGTGAATGAATGACTTGTGAGTTGACTTCAACGCAGTGACAGCCCTGATATGCCCCTTTGCGGCTGGCTGGGTTATAAGCATCATTACCTTACTAAATACAAACATGATTGAAAGAAGGTTTGAAAGTGATGTAACCGCTGGCGGAAACTGAAACGAATTTTTTTTTTTACAAGAATTGTTAGTCCACCAAACAAAATAACCAACAAAATGTAGCTTTCTTGTAGTCTTGCAGTTTGTTTGTCTCTGGGGTTTTTTTTTTTTTTTTTTGTGGACTAACAACTCTTTTTAAAATTTGATTGAAAGAAGAATAGAAGTCTGATAAACCAGTATTGAAGCCCCCAGTTGTATACATAGCTGTACAAAGACCCAACAAGTAAGGGAACAGATACGAGTCTGGGCATAAGCATCTGACAATTCATCGAGTGACAAGTACAGCCACAGCTGACGGCTTGGGGGGGGGGGGGGGGGGGGGGGAATGGACAAACGTGGGGAATGGACAAACAGGCAAACCAGCCCTCACAGTGCCTCTTCCACCCACCCGACCCCCTCCATAACATGTGGCACACCCCCGCCAGCGCAAACAAGCACGCATTCACGAACATGGGCGTACATGTAAACCGCCCATAAGACAAATGTCCCATCCTCACTCTCCCAACATAAACATGCATGTGGGCAAGAAATTAATCTGTTCATCTATTTGCATATGACGCATCTGTATGTGCTTATTTTATCACACGCCACACATAACCTACACACTCTTTCCTTCCCACTCCCCTTCCTCTCCGTATGTTTATCACCAACACACTCACTAGCGTCACCTAACCAGTGTATGTGCTACGCATCATCCACGTTACTGCAATGTCCACGCGCTGCGCGAAAAAAACTTGGTCGTCATCTGGCCGTCTTGATCTAAGATGAAGGGGGTTTAAACCCGGAGTCATGGCACAAGAGTAGACTGCTGAACTGGTCTTTCTCAAGTTCATGTGTTACTCTAGTTCACGAATCATAAGCAGAATTTTGCACACAATGTGAACTGTGCAGGAATGTGGATTACACGTAGCTCACACACACACACACACACAATTGCGCATTACGCGAAGTTTTGCACTGGACATGAACTGGGCAAAAATCATGGATAACACGTAACACACAAATACACAAACTCATGTACAATTGCGTATAACGCAAAGTTTTGCACAGAACGTGAACTGTGGAGGAAGGCGGATTACACGTCACACAAATACGTGCGCATGCGCGCGCGCGCGCGCGCGTGTGTGTGTGTGTGTGTGCGTGTGTGTGTGTGTACTGTTTAAATACGAGCGACTTATTCCCGGGATAGCCTATATTATACATATGGACATGTGGATTTAAAAGACCTGAGTTCATATCAGTTTCCTTTAACTGATATCTATCTCTATCCACCCACTGGTAGTTAGCTACTTTCGTAACAGTGGTCAAACATGTTAAGATACCTTCCAGCAGCAATTCTTCCTGTCAGTCGGGGGGTACTGGCAATCTGTTCAAGCATTTTTGAACAGAAGTAGGGCCTGTGTGTATTCTCTGGTATTGAATTTGAAAAGAAGCACGTGTATTCTCTGAAATCAATCATTCAGCAGCTGAGAAATGGATAAAACAATCAATTTGACCAGCTACCATGGCGCAATGGTAATGTCTGGTTTGTGAGCTGGGAGTTCATAGGTTTGATTCCAATCAGCGGCATTTATTTATGGGAATTTTCGGCTCCGGCTCCCGCTCAGACTTCAATGTGCTACGGTCCGAAATTGAAAGACTGGAGCCATAAAGGGATGCCTTTCTGCGAGTGCTTCAATATCCAACACTGCAAGTGTCTGTATCTCTCGGACTGGGTGGCACCTGGACGTTTCATGAAACGAAATGTACGGTACAGTCCTGGCAAGAAAGAAACTCAGAACCATCATATTTATCATCCTCATGCTGTCTGATCGTTATTTAGGGGAAAGAAGCCTCGGATTCTGTGGCCCTTCATGCTCTGCTCTCGTGATGACTTCAGTTCCGATTCCCTCTCCATATCCATGTCCCTGGTGAGTTCATGATGTGTAAAGTTGTCGGTACTGGCAGGTCCATGGGTACTGTCGTTGAAGGACGTATAGGCGCCCTCACGGTGGCTCACCAAGACACAATTATTGTCGTCTCTAGGGAAGCTTCGAAGATGGTGTCCTACGTGTACTGGATCAGAACAGCATCACTGAACATAGCCACCAAAGTTACTCGACGGCAATGCGGTGTCTCGTCTGGTGAGTAGCTTCATGGCGGATTGACTCTGATTGCTCCCTGTGCTCCGTTGGTTTGTCAGCACAAAGCTGAGTGTGGCGATGTGTAAGGGAGCCGAAATGAGCCGTGCGAAATATTTGCCACTGAGCACTGAAGGGTACAAATGAAGAGATCCCCCACCCCCCCTTAAAAAAAAAGAAAGAAAAAAAAAAAAAAAAAAAAAAAAAAAAAAAAAAAAACAAAACACGAAGAAATAATAGGCCTACAGATGTACTAATTCTTTTTTTTTTTTTTTTTTTAATTGCATGCAGAAATTCAAAACACGTACACACACACGTACGCACAACTATTATCATGCATTGTTATCTCGTCTTTTCAAGGCAGCAAGCAAGCCAACTGAATCTCATGAAATGCTTTTTAATGCAGTAAAACAAGTTAGGTTGAATCATTTGTTAGCTGTGATGATGGATACCTGTGTTTGAGACAAAGAAAGTGCTATTTTGCAAAACACATTACAGTTTTGGTATGCACACACACACACACACACACACACACACACACACACACACACACACACACACACGCACGCACGCGTGCGCACACACACACAGACAGAGCGTGCGCGCACGCAGAGAGAGAGAGAGAGAGAGAGAGAGAGAGAGAGAGAGAGAGAGCAGTCTTTCTTTCTCTATGGGCAATGCTTTCATTCACAACGTCAGGCATGAATAATCGGCTTTGTTCCACGAGTAGGCTTTGATTCATTGTGAGGTCATAGTCAAAGCACGTCCGTGCGAGCCTAGTGGTCAGACCATTCATTGTGCAATCTGTGGCTGGGCCATTGACACTGGAATCGTCCACAGTAGCGTTGAAGTCGATCGTCAAAACAGATTAAAGTGGGAGACTTGTGGGCGTTCTGCTTTATGTGATTCCGAAAGCCGAATGAAGACTGTGGATCTATGTATATGTTTCAAATGTCTGTGAGTGGACATCTGAACAATTTCTAGACCATACTCCTGTCTGCGTCTTTAGAATTTGAATTGATACCTCCGTCTTCACTTTCCTGTCTTTTACCGTTCTTGTTCTTCCTTTGCTTGCAATTTCTGTTTCCCTGTACTAACATATTGCTCTTCTCTTGGTAACAGAATGAGTTTTCCTCAAGTCAGGTGTCTTGCCTGTGGTACGGCTTCAGCAAGATGAGTTTGAGTTCACCGGTCTCTGGTGTATCTTCAGTGTGATTATGTTTTTCCCTCTAGCATGATGAGCTTTTCTCTGTTCTGTGGTATGTCCTCAGTTTGCTAAGTCTTTATCTCTGAGAGATTTGATCAATAGAAAAAAACACCCGAAGATGCTGGGGAGGACCCAGAGAAGCACTGTCTTCACCTGCCTTTAGAGCAGTCCTGTACCACCCTTGGAGGCCTGCGCTGTGTTGACAATGGGTACAGGCACGCGCAGGACACGCCATTTAAGATATCAAGGGACATAACTGCTCCTGAACAGAGGTAAATCAGACTATAGGATGCAACTCATAACAGCCTTAAAGTAGCATCCCCATGGGTGTACCAGCCCGTATTTCATGACTGCAAGCCCACCGGCAAGAAAAACCACCCTCCAGCTGTCGAGCACACCCCACAGACCCAACCCACCCCTGCCCACGGACAGATGAAGACAGTGCCACTCCAGACACAGCCAAGCTTTCGCCATACGGTCTTATGTGCCCTCAAGAGAGAATCCAAAGTTGTAGTCTTTCCCACTGTCAACAGGACTTTCCCTGTGGTCAGTGGGTCTTCCTCACCGTAGTAAATCCTGGAATGAATTTTCCTCCGGTGACATTAGGTTCCAATGGCATGCTAGAATTTGTAGAGTGTGAGCGCGGACTCCTTGCTGCGATATTACACAACCCGGCCCAGAACTACTATTGAGCACGATTTTAGTTTGGGTCCTGTTGTGTGTGTGTGTGTGTGTGTGTGTGTGTGTGTGTGTGAAGTCAAGAACACTTTATTTCCTCCAAAGAGAAATTAAGACTGGCTATAAAAACATGTCTGAGGATCCATGTTTAACAATCACACCCACCTATCCACCCCCACCCATCCACCCACTCACACACACACACACACACACACACACACACACACACACACACACACACACACACACATATATATATATATATATATATATATATATATATATATATATATACGCATATATGTATATGCCTGTATACAAACGAGCTTTCTGAACCGGATCTCATCGAAAGTTCAGTTTTGATTTAGGAGTTTGATGGAATTGGGAACAAAACTGTTCTTAGTTCTATTTGTTTTGAATTTTGAAATTTTGGAATCTTCGTCCAGATGGTAAAATATTGTATCTTTTTTTGAAAGAACATGAGAACTGTCGACAGCAATGTTCACAGCTTTTTTGTGTGACACGACATTCATACAATTTATCTAACTGTCCCCCCCCCCCCCCCCCCCCCCCCTTTTTTTTTTTCTACCAATAATCCTTCCGCATGTATTCACTACTCTGTTTAAAATTTCAAAATGGAGCGACTGATGGCGGAGAACGAAGCAAAATTTAGAAAGAGTCAGACCATTCATTGTACAATCTGTGGCTGGGCCATTGACTGCAAAAATACGACAGGATTTCCAAACCAGTATAAAAAGCCAAAGGACAGCACTGATTCTACAAAACAACGATAAGACATATTTAAGAAGTCCTTTCTTAACAGCAAGAGACCAAAGTTTTTGAAGACATTATATTCTAGTTTGGCATTTTTTGTAGATGAATTGAGTATTTGCATTGAATTCAGCTTATCTAAAATAGTACCCAGATATTTACATTCACTTACACGTTCCACTTGGGTGTTTTCGATATATAAGTGAGGGACAGGAGTCGGGTTTCTTCGAAAATCAGTTACCATCTCCTTCGTCTTACTAACTTTCAAATCTAAACAATTCTCTTTGCACCATGTACGAAAACGTTCCACCTCTTGAAAATAAATGGTATCTGAATTTGACAGGTCTTCTAAAGAAGTCATCTGAGTACTTTATGACATGAGTGACAGAAGAATCAGTACAATCATTTGTGTAAAAAGTAATGAGTACAGGGGAGAGAATGGTGCCTTGAGGTGCACCAGTAAATGTGTTTCTTGCTGATGAATGTTTTCCCTCAAAGCGCACGTACTGTAACCTGTTGACTAAAACGTTCGCAATCCATAACATCAATTTTGGGTTGATCTATATAATGTTTGGAGTTTCTTTGCCATAATGTGTGGTTGAAAGCTGATGAGAAATCAGTTAACAGGATGGGAACAAAAGAATCTTTGTTTTCAAGATGTGTGTATGCATGGTTTAAAAGAGTGATTATTGCATCATCTGTACTTCTGTTCTGTTTTTGTATGCAAATTGGTTTGGATCACAAAGCTGTTTGACTTGAGGAAGAAGAATCTGAAGAACAAGGCGTTCAAAGGATTGGATTGTATTACAAGAGATGTCAATGCAACAGGTCTATAGTCATTCAAAACACTAGAGCTTCTTGTTTTTGGTATAGGACAAATTGTTGATTTCTTTCCAGAGGGTCATCATCATCATCATCGCCTATCACCCCTCCTGGGGTATAGGCGCCAACCCAAGGACCTCCAGGCATCCCTGTCCTAGGATCTTTTCTCCAGCTGGTTCCAAGTCATCCCCGTGTTCCTGATGTCTGTTTCCAGGCCCCTACGCCATGAGTTCTTCGGCCGACCTCTTTTTCGTTTTCCTTTGGGGGTTCCCATGTTAGGGCTTGTCCTGGTGATGTTGTTTGCAGGCTTCCGCAGCGTATGTCCAATCCAGCCCCAACGTCGTTTCTTGATTTTCTGTTCTGCAGGTAGCTGGTTTGTTCTCTCCCAGAGCTTGTTGTTGTTGTTGATGGTGTCTGGCCATCGGATAGGGAGAATCTTGCGAAGGCAGTTGCTGATGAACACCTGCACTTTCTTGGTGATGGCGACTGTAGTTCTCCAGGTCTTCACTCCATACAATAGAACTGCCTTGATGTTGGTGTTGAAGAACCTGACTTTGGTGTTGACTGACAGTTCCTTGGAGCTCCAGATGTTCCGTAGCTGTACGAACGCTGCCCTGGCCTTTCCGATCCTTGCTCTGACGTCAGCGTCTGTGCCCCCCTGCTTGTCGATGACACTGCCCATGTAGGTAAAGGCTTCTACCTCCTCTAGCATCCCGCTGTCCAGCATAATTGAGTTGGTGACAGTGTTGGCCTTGAGAATCTTGCTCTTGCCTTTATGGATGTTGAGATCTACTTGTGTTGATGTGGCTGCTACGTTGCTTGCTTGTTTTTCTCTTGCACCAGCTGTTGAGTGTGCCAGGTCGTCGACGAAGTCCAAATCGTCGAACCGCGTCCTAGGTGTCCACTGGATCCCATGTCTTCTCTGGTCTGTTGAGGTCTTCAAGATCCAGTCGATTGCCAGCAGAAATAGAAATGGTGAAAGCAGGCAACCTTGTCTGACACTAGTCCTCACTTAGAATGCCTTCGTGAGTTGTCCTCCATGGATGACCCTGCAGGTCAGGGAAAATACGAGTTTCTGATGATGGTAGTGATCTTGACCGGCACACAGTTATGCCAGAGAAGCTTCCAAAGGGTGTCTCGATCTACGCTGTCAAAGGCTTTCTCGTAGTCGATAAAGTTGACATACAGGGATGAGTTCCACTCGTTCGATTGCTCAACAATGATGCGAAGCGTTGCGATCTGGTCTGTGCAGGATTAGATCCTTGCGAAAGCCAGCCTGCTGGTCGCGGAGTTGAGCATCAACGGGGTCGTTTAACCTGTTCGAAATGACTCTGTTGAAAATCTTTCCTGGCACTGACAGGAGCCGGGGCGAAGCCAGACGAGGGCGGAGAAAGGGAGACAACCAGGGAAGAGTGTCAGACAACTATGTAGGGGATGTTGTCTCCCTTGTGTCGGCCGACGGCCGCGCGCTGGCAAGAACAGGCCTGAAATCGGGCCCTTTATCCCCCCGAAGAACGGGGAACCTGCATCCGTGACTCGGCCATGACGACCGAGATGTGTGCAGCAGAACTTCGGCTGAGCTGTACACGGGAAGCAGGGACGGGATCGACTGAACCGCTGCTGAGTCAATCACCGTGAGAAAGGTACCACTGAACCCCAGTTTCAACAGCAGTGCAGTGCCTCCTCCGGTGAGTTGCCTCTTGACGACTTGATACTGACTGCTCCCCTTGGATTGTCAGTCGGTGCCCGGGCTGCAGCGGGACTGGCCGGGTTGTAGCTGTCGACGAGGGGAGGGGGTGGAATGAGAGGTGGGTGCAATGCCACCGAGGTGGTACAAAAGATGGAACAGAATAAAAGAAAGAAAAGAAAGAAAACAAAAACAAAAACAAACAAACAAACAACAAACACAAAACAGATCGCCAAGGAGAAAGACGTCCTACAATCCTCATCACATGGGCGCCACAACAATTTCAAACTGCGAACATTCATTGCAATACCCATGGATGAATGTGTGTGTGTGTGTGTGTGTGTGTGTGTGTGTGTGTGTGTGTGCGCGCGCGCGCGCGTGCGTGCGTGCGAGAGTGCGTGTGTGTGTGTGTGTGGAGCAGGGGGGAGGGGAGGGGGGGGGACAAATACCGTAAAAACATCCATGCAATCAAACAAACGTAGATTGCAAGATCACAACATGACGGATTATGTTATATACAGAAAGAAACACAAGAAAAACATTTTAGTGGGTTATTGCTTTCTTTATTTGTATGAAGATGAAGATTTGTCGATCTTTCAAACATAATGCACAACATTGGTTTTCAAAAGAAAGAAAGATGCTGGAAGAAAATGACATGGCACACGTACAAACTTAAAACAGTACACATGTGTTACTTAAGCATGTACACACACACACACACACACACACACACACACACACACACACACACACACACAAGCACGCGCGCGCATATTACCATGCACAACAACGTCATGTGCAGTTTCTCTAAAGCAAATGATAATACCTTTTTTGTTTTTAATGTAACTGAATTTCCGTTTCAGCACTGGTCACATTTGAAAACCATCGATAAAAAAATAAATAATCCATACAAAGCGTGACATCTTACACACAAGTACGCACTGAAGTGCAGCAAAACGACTGTAATAAAGACCGATCCCTCAGTCAGTCAGTCAGTCAGTGAGCCAAAACTCTCTCTCTCCACCCCCCCCCCCCCCCCCCCCCCCCCCCCCCCCGTCAGAGTTATCTCGCTCAGGGTTGGCTCTGTCTCTTACGCACAAAAGCGCGCGTGCGCACACATAGCAGCACCCCGAAAACACAAACAACACACGTGACAGGACCCCAGTACCCCAAAGCAACACACACACACACACACACACACACACACACACAGTGAGGACCCCAACTGGCACACAAATTCCATCTCATGCCACGCAGAAAATATCAATATTGCAGCATGTGGTCGGGCAGTATGGGATCGGTTGACCTGCCGACCTCCACTCGTCCATTCTCGATATCCCTTGGGATCCTCAACGGTGAAGACCCTGACCCTCAGTTGTGGATGTCCGCGCTTGTTCTTCGATAAGCGCTACGAACAGCGTTTGAATACACGTGGAGGGGGTGAGGGGGGGGGGGGGGGGGGGGAGTTGTACATTTTTAATTGCCCACTTGCCTCTTATGCCCTTCACTGACACTGACAAGATAGAGTGAGTTGGTGTTGATTAGTGTGTATAATACTTAAGTATTATCTCTTGCGGTAAATCAGTAACCGTTGACTAAATATAGTCAGCTCTCTTTCTTTACATCAGATTTTTCCAGCTTTACTACCCCTATTAATACAGATACTCCCTCTACCTCCCCCTCTCGCACCCCCCCCCGCACATCCCCCCCCCCCCCCCCCCCCCCCCCCGTCCTCACTTTACATTCACATACATTTGCCCACTCTCTGGGCTACCTGTTGACAGACACGTATCCTGCGGAATTAAAATAAATGAATAGATAAATGAATAAAGTGTGCTATAAATAAACAAATAAATAAACAAACAAACAAGTACATTAACAAATAAGTATTTTTTTAAATTCGAGGCAAACTCTCGTTGTAATCTAGCATTAGCTCTTGAGTCTCGGTCTGTCTCGGCTTTGCGTAGCGAAGCTCGGCATGTTTCTCGTCTCATGATTCTGCCGTTATGGCAGCCGGTAACTTTCCCTACACGGAAAGAAAAAAGTCATCGACACCCGACACTACCTGTTTTCTCATTATGGCGCGCTTCAATGGGTCTTTTGTTCCGTCTCTCTCCACTATTTTTCTTTTTTATTTGAAGTATGGTGCGTGCGCCCTCTCTAGATGATCAATAGCTGAGAAAATCTCTTTCTCAACCAAAGTATATGGCAAACTGCTCAGAATGAGAACGAATCTTTGCTGTTGTCCCGTTCGTTTTCCCACAAAGGTATGATGCGCTTCACTGAATGATAGAATACTGATTTTTTTAATGCAAGTTTCCCCTTTTTTTCTTCTTCTTCTTTTAGACAGCCAACTACTATGATCTCTCCAGCCCTGTCTGCATTCCACAATCGTCCATGTTTTACATATCAGCTTGATAATAATTATCTCCGTAATACGGAAATAAATATCAGACAGACAGAAACAGTTCAGAAAAAAAAACGCACTAACAGCCAGACGATCAGAAGCGTTCAGCGTGACCCTCGCCTTAGGAGCTCATTCCCGGGCATAGGCGAAGGGCAAGATACACGAGAAACAGAACTGCTTTATGTTTTCAACGGATGCCCCAAACTTTTTCGCTTGAAAATGAGCCGGAAAGATACTTCCCCACCCCACCCCCTTCAATCCCCGAATTCCTACAAAACTGACCTTTGAAGCGCCTGGAATAAACTGTCCGGTCTTAAAGAGGAGAAAAAAGAGAAAAAGAAATAGAGAGAGAAAAAAAAGAGGAACAGCGCAAAGAGTGATAAGTTAGAGCGGCGTTAAAGAACACTCTCTCCAAGAGGCAGGACGCTTTGAAATGAAGGCTCTGAAATCCACCCACAACTCACTGACTTTCCAGAACTGTACCAACACTCACATGGATGGATGTGGATCGTCCGTGAAAACCCTACGATGAATACGATCTTACTAACTGTCATTTGCAAGAAAGTTCACAGAATTCAGCGAATCAAGAAGTCTGACGTACATGTGAAAATGGAAGAGGCAGACATGAAGAATAAAGCAACAAAGTGTCTGATTCGGATTCTTTCCCTTCAAAATCCATCTAGTCTACGATCTAAAACAACAACAACAACAACAACAACAACAAAAAGGAAAAAAAAAAAGCTTGTCTTCAACGGCTAGAGGTCGAAAAGAACTCCTTTCTGATTATGTCCAGCCAGTATTTTCTTCTTCGTGCAGCTGAAATAGCAACGTCTTCTGACTGAGAGGTACAATGGTCTACATTCTCATCTCTTGAAGCGCGCGTTGTACTGCATGCATACACATATATATGCACCACAGTGAATACTGACTGATGATACCCAACTTCTCTCTCTCTCTCTCTCTCTCTCTCTCTCTCTCTCTCTCTCTCTCTCACGAGTTTCTCTAAACTTTTAGAGAAAGAATGATTTCAAGTTGTGCAGATGGCAAGACTGGAATCTCCATATCAATAACAGTGACAGGTTTAACGTTGACAGAACCTGTACTGGCCCTGATATCAAAACACACTCATAACGCAACTTAAAAGACATTCAGGGTATACACTGATAAGATTTAAACTTTAGATTTCTGAAATCGCAATACAGCGTAATCGTTCCAGAGCATAGCGTAACGCTGACTTAATATGTCCACTTTGTCAACGACAGAAAGAGAATGAGGTACTTTCTTTGCATTATTTTTTCCTATTCTGTATGACTTATTGTCCTATTCTGTATGACTTTAAAGCAAAATGCATACTGTTGAAATATTACATGGTGCCAAGTCAGTTAAGATTAGCTTTGTTTATGGCATGCACGCATGAAAGAGCGATCAAAAATGTGTCTATCTTTACAATAATTTAAGCTAAGTTCCACTCTCATTCTTTTTTAACCTACTGCCTAGTGTTTTCTGAACGATGCCATTGTTTATGAATGCGAGACTGAACAAACGTTTTTAAACATTCGCACCTTCATAAGTGGAATGGCCTTAACATGATCTCTCTCTCTCTCTCTCTCTCTCTCTCTCTCTCTCTCTCTCTCTCTCATGTGTTTAGTTCTCGGAGACATCTACCTAGTTCTTGGGTTCCATTTAATTAAAAAAACACGAAAACCGGCCTTAGATAATAATTCTAACTCATACCGACACATCTAATCTGTACTGACAACAACCATGTGCACAACGCTAGTACAGGACAATGCACCAGTGAATCTTAGCCGGAGTACAGAACCAAGAAACGTAATTTTCTTGCACACTACACAGACTACGCTTCCTTAAAAGAAATGAATTAAAAGAAAAAAAAAAGAAAATGGAAAGAAAAAAAGACAAAAAAGGGGGAAGAAGGGGACAGAAGAATCAATACATCTCCTCCCATCCACAACGTTTCTGTCGGACACCACTTTCCCCAGCACTCCTTCCCTTCTCCCCGTCTTTCAGCACAAACACACGTATAATGTACACAAACCCATTTCACGCACGTACACGGCGCACTTCTTTAGCCCTGACAAGACACGCAGTCCTTCCACACAACACTCTCCTCGTCCTCCTCCCTCTCTCCACCTCTAGCCCCCCACCCCCACCCCTCCCCATCCGCCCTCTTACCTCAATACACACACACACACACACACACACACACACACACACACACACACACACACCTGGCACCTCCCCCGACATCTTTCCCCCAGACGGAGAACATGTCTTCGTCCTGTGGAATGTTTCTGTTCGTCACACTTACATAATGCATAGACCAAGCCATCCTCTCGCTGGGGTGAGCTGAGAAAGGAAGACAAACATTTTCACTTGGTGGCGACTGTCACTGAATGGCAACGCGACTGCCCAAGGACTCTCCAGAATCCCTTCTGAGTCTCAGATTATATGGTTGTTGTTCAACTCTCTCTCTCTCTCTCACACACACACACACACACACACACACACACACACACACACACACACACACACACACACACACATTCAACCCTCACTATTAGTCGCTGTCCACCGGCTCAATCTCATCCTTCTCCATGTCATTAAACACGTCAATGTAAGAACGGATATCTGGTTATCCTAACTTAATGAAGGTTGATCGGTCCACAGCGCAGCCAGGAAGAGATGTTCAGCATAGGAATATCAGCATCATCCAGCACAGTGAGTGTACAGACAATGTCTATTTGCACATGAGGGGGTGATGGGTTAAGAACACATAGAGGCTGTCGTTTTCAAAATGTTTAAGACACGACTTGGTTTAATATCAGCGTTTGCACTCTGACGTGAACATTTCTAATTCTCACTTTCTTTCAGCGTGTTTTTTTTTTCCTCCCGCTCCACAGAACTTGCTGACCCGAACTAACAGGAACTGTTCTCACGTGAATGTGTTCGACGTTTGCAGGACATGCCCCACGCTGGCAGTAACCGCCGGACTTCCCTGCGGAAGTTATGATTGAAGAACAGGTAGATGATGGGGATGACGGTGGGTGCAGCAGGTACAGGTGCGCACCCACCTGATACATGACAGCGGCGATCAGCGGCTGCACGTCCTCCAGGACGTCTGTCAACACCTGAAGAGTGCGGAACACGATGAAGGCGTGATGGCCACCACTGTCCACAGCGTCACCACGAAGAAGATCCGGGTCATCTGCGTGCTCTGCACGTTCATGGCGGGGCTTCCTCTCTGGCCGATCCGGGTGCTCTCCTTCCCGCCCACGCATGACTTCAACGGGACTTTAGCCGGGTCCAAAACTGGGCGACATCCGTCCTGCCTTAGGGTTGGACGCGGATGCCCCTGTCCCGAAGCTGGTCCCAGAACTGGAGGTGGGCAGCGTCGTGTGTCGTCTCCTCCGTAGGAACTGGTGGAGTCTTCCGACATACCGAAACGATGCGTCTGCGGGAATCTTCGGCGCGTCGGGCTGGCTCGCTCCCCTCGGGCCGCCGACTTCCTGCGAGAGATTCGGGCAAGCATAATGGTGTAGAGCACGGACATGATCACCAGACAGAACGAGAACGTCAGGAGCAGCAGCACGATGTACACAATGTGTGCCGGGCTGGATCTCGTGCTGACCTCCACCCCACACGTCACGCCACTCACGTTGACAATGTCCGTAGGCACAACTTTGGACCCGAGACAAAGGGCGACGGTATGGCCAAACTCAGTCCGAGCAGCACGGCACCAATGCACAGTCTGCGGGCCCATACGGAAGGCAGAAAGTTGTTGGTGGGATGCGTCATCTTCCAGTACCTGTCCACAGCTATGCAGGCCAGCGTTAACAACACCACGTAGACACTGGCAGTCTGCACGTAGCGAAAGATCTTACACACCACCCCAAAGTCAAAGAAAAGAGGCAATGCCAGGACTACCATTTCCATGGGAACCCCCACAGCAGTGAAAACAATCTCCATGCCTGCCAGGAACACCACAAATAAGTTATCAGTGTTGCGCGGAAACGTGTTCTGTAAATGTAGCATACCAGACCATTGCCAAGAATGGTGATGACGAGGACCAAAGCTAGGATGAACAGGAAGGGCGCAAAGTGAACGGTCAGTTCGTGATTGGCTGCAGACAGATCGTCTTTGGTGCCATTTCCTCCGGGCAAGAGGGTGGTGGTGGTGGGATCAGGGTGGGGGGTGCGGCTGTCCACCTCGTTCCAGTAGGGATCTTTCCAGTGGATCCACACTGGCTCCTCGTCCTCGTCCTCCACTGCTCCCGAAGACATGTTGGTAGGGGGCTGCACCATGACGTGTGGGAAGACTTCAATCCTGGCCATCACAAGGCTCCCACCTGAACGACAAAGTCAGCAAAACCATCTTAATCAATGCTCACATTTCAGCGTTACTCGTTCAACACGTAAATGTACACTGGGATAAGGGGCGAGCGACAGAGACATGGATGCTAGCGCACTATTTTGTTTTTATCTTTTTTTTTTTTTGTACATTGTTTTTCAGATTAACAGCGCATCTTTTGTTCTTTACGAGCGATCACACTAGGCCTCTACGTGGCTACCACTGCTCACAGAAGAGACGTGCTGCATTTCCCCTCCTCCTCTTCCGTTTGGGAAGAAAAAGAAGCGACAACAGTGAGAAACTTCGTTCGCAGTTCCGCGGAATTCACAGCATGATAACTATTCTATTGTTAGAACTAGGTCGTGTTGAGGGCACCAGGCATCCTCTCTCTCTCTCTCTCTCTCTCTCTCTCTCTCTCTCGTGCGCGCTCGCACACACACACACACACACACACACACACACACACACACACACACACACACACACACTGCCACAATCTTTAAATTAAAAAAAAAGACCGAGTCGAACGAGTCATCATTCAGTCTTGTATGAACAGGCGTGGGGCCGGGGGAATAAATTGCCCAGTTACCTTACAGCTTTCACGTACGTGACACTAATATATGTTAACTGAGAGCCAATGTAAACACACGCTTATGCACAGGGTCAAAGTCATAACAGACCTGATCAATGACGCATGTTAGTTTACTGTTCCTCTCTTTTGAGTGCATCCAATGACATTCAATTCGATCATTCACTCATACATTTAATAACACTCTTTTTGGGACACCCAATCAGAATTCCCGAGTGTCCGATCAAACACTGTTCATTGAGAGAGAGAGAGAGAGAGAGAGAGAGAGAGAGAGAGAGAGAGAGAGAGAGAGAGAGAGACTCAGAATTCTCGAGTGTCCCATTAAACTCTGTTCACAGAGAGAGAGAGAGAGAGAGAGAGAGAGAGAGAGGAGGAGAGAGAGAGAGAGAGAGAGAGAGAGAGAGAGAGAGATGCCAATATCACTAGTGTCTTTTGGTTATCCAGATTCAGACAGAAGCCTCCGCGGAAAACATAAAGATGTAAGGCAACATCAGTTGGAGGAAGAGACGTACGTACACGAGGGAGTCCAAAATGAAACGGTAAACTGACAGCAATGGCAATCCTTCATTTTTCTCTTGCCAAGAAATAACAATCAATGTCAACCAACATACACCAGTTGTCATGTGCGAATGATGATATGTTCGTCGTCTTGGTGATGGCATATTCATTCTCATAAGGCAAGTTGTCAGACACAAAAGTCTGCGGAATGGAATCTTGCAGTGATTGACTTAGCAACCTCCCCACCCACCAATGGTGACAGGGCAATCGCAAGTGACCATGGATATCGTGGATGAACATTTCAGAAGAGTGGCGGCAATGGACTCCTAGTTTACACTACATACACCATCAGAACAACAACACTTTAAGAAAGTGGCTCAACTTATGCTGGGCGCCTGCACGATTCTAACACACAACATTATACAGCAAACTCGGTGCTCCTCTAACCGGCTGGGCCTTTCAGGCACCCACCATCTTGCTGTGGTCGCTCACCCACATGTAACGGACACAGGCACCATCTGTTAGCGATGTTCTCACCGCCACTGCCGAAACCACCACACCATCCTGCTTTAATACGGGAAATTCTAAAGAAGAAATCATTTAGAGATTTGTGTGGTAAAAATAGCGAGCAAATGGGAACTCGAAGTTTTCATTTATACCGGCCTTTGGCTGCAACCGAGAAGGTGATAAATGGAAATGTGAAAGGTAGAGCTAGGAGAGGATGTTGCAGGTATGGGATTGGGTAAAAGATGATGAGGGGAACGGAGAAGAGAGTAGGGTGGTATGAGATGAAAAAGCTCTCATACACACGCTGAGAGAGAGAGAGAGAGAGCGAGAGAGAGAAAGAGAGAGAGGAGAGAGAAGAGAGAGAGAGAGAGAGAGAGAGAGAGAGAGAGAGAGAGAGAGAGAGAGAGAGAGAGAGAGAGAGAGAGAGAGAGAGAAAGAGAGAGGCAAGCCAAGGGAACGAATCCCACCAAACGATCTGTCTTATCTTGCTATCAAAATCGATCTAATTTCATTATGTTTCCATCAGCGGTACTTGAAATGGCTGTGATAACTGAGACAACTATCAGGGCACCTGATACAAACATTCCTGTGTTTTATTCGCAACTGGCAATACGTCAGGAAACATCTATCTCGATTAAAAAAAAAAAAAAAAATCAACAACCCCCAACATAACAGAACTATCACAAAGTATGTACGTCAGTTTGCAACATGATAGCTAAGTGTTTTTAATGCGCTCAACACTAGACCACGTTGAGATTGTCATCCTTCAAAGAAAAGTAAAGAAAGAAAGGAAAGGAAAGGAAAGAAAGAAAGAGGGGGAAAAAAAAAAGGGGGGGGGGGGGGGGGAGGCGTGGATGGTGGGGGAGAGGGAGGAAACGGACAGCAGTTTTACTGTAAAACAAAGCGAAAGTAAACACTCAAAACAAGACGTTAAGCAACCCTTACTCAACGCGCAAAACACTTCCGACATGTTCCGACATGCCGTATGCCTTCTTTAGACGTCCCAAATCACGGTCACAAAAAATGTAGATTATACCCCCTGGACTGCCGTCAGCAGCAGAGCGGAAACTTGTTCGATTCTGCATTCCGTATTAAAAGAATGCGTTACTTCGCATCTTGTTTACTTGTATTTTGGCATATATTAGGCCTACATAACTTAAATGACTATTTTGAATATGCAATCCGCCAAGCTGAAAATCAATGAGAGAATATAATTGATAACCTAGTTATTGAAAAACAAAATGTGCACAAACAACTCTCTTATTTTCCTTTAATGAATAATTGATTGATTTCGATGGATAAAAAAGTTACAAATGAACAAATCAAAACAATCTTATTCAAATTCCTCATTTCCATTTCCACCGCTATCCAAATCAAATTAGAACAACAGCAATAACAGACAATAGAAGGCAAAGAACACAATTTAAATACAGTCACGCAATATATTAATAACGACAAAATTAAGACATTGAGCATTCACAACGGGTTTCTTTATAATTCACTGATGCCCAACTTTATAAAACTAGAAAATGATAATCAGCGACAAACCACCAACCCCAACTTTATACAACTAGAAAATGATAATCAGCGACAAACCACCAAATTACCACTTCTTGTTGTTTACGCAGCAACACTAAGAAAATGATGATAATCTCATTAACTTCTTTCACAGACTTTCATTAAATTAGCTTTTACTATTATCAAGAAAAGAAAAAAAGGAAAAAAAGGAAAAAAAAAAAAAAGAAAAATAAAAAATAAACACGTAAGAGTATTATACAGAAATCAATCGTTCTATTAAAACAAAAATCTCACACAAAAACATACACGAAATAGAATGAATGAATGAAGGAAAAGAACACAAGAAGCAAGCGAGAAAAAAAAACAATAAACAAAAAACAGAACCTTCACCGTTCTAGACAAATAACTGGAAGTTTTTCAGTTTGCTGTAGACTGACACACTCCAACATCGACTGAGGGTACCACTCCACGTGGTTGGCAATGTCTTCTGACAACCCCTCCCTCCCTCCCTCCTCCTACCCCCCTCTCCCCCCTCCACCACACCCCACCGGCCGCCCACCCCTCATACCCATACAACCGCCTTCCCACACACACATCCTTAAAGTCTCCCTCGACCGAAGCCATCCCTCCGGCGTTAAACTAGATTTTTTAAGGTGCGTTTGACAGCTGGGACGTTCACAAAGAAAAGAAGCGGAAAAGAACGTCAATCCTGTTTCGGTTCGCTCCTCACAAGTCACTGACAGAACAGAGAGAGAGAGAGAGAGAGAGAGAGAGAGAGAGAGAGCGAGAGAGCGAGAGAATACAGTGAGGATTGGGGAGGGGAGCAGGGAGGGGTAGGGGACAGGGGAATGGGACGGGGGTAGCGGGGGGTGGGGTTAGCAGCCCTTTTCAAATCATATAAAGACGCGTCAAAAGCTCAGTGACCCGTCACGCTTCAAGACAAGCCTGAACTCCTTGAACTTCAAAGTGCTCGGATTGTTTCCTTTCTTCCGACTTTAAAAGCAGTGAAACGGGTTCGTCTGTAAAAAAAAAAAAAAAAAAAAAAAAAAAAAAAAAGAATACCCGGATCACACAACCAACACAAGTTTTCAGTTGTTTGGGGTCTCTCTTTCAACCGTGTTTAAGTGAAGCATTTCCCCTAGCGTTTCTTTCAACCGTTCCGTTTGACAGAAGCTAACTAAAGACAGAGGGCAGAACGCGAGTTCTCTCTTGGGTGGGTGGGAAAGGGTGAGGAGTGGGGGGGGGGGGGGGGGGGGGGGGGGAGGGTGGGTGGCGAGGGACTGGTGACAAGGGAGGGAGGGGGAGGGAGGAAGGAAAGGAAAGGGAGGGGAAGCACGGGATGACGGAGAGGAGGGAAAGAAGGAGCGAGAAGACCACACGTGTGCTCATATCCTGCTGTGACACTCCCCGTCTGTCCCAACGGATCTGCCTCCCAGCCGTGTGTCTGTTCGTTTCGTCCACATCCCCGTCGCGTTTGACAGCTCTTCGCCGTCTTTGGACTGACGAGGGACTTGGACAGACTACGACGGGGGAGGGGGAGGGGGAGGGGGGAAGAGGAGGAGGAGGAGGGGGGAGCTTCTGCATGCATATCACTCTACAGACATTGATTTCTCCGGACACTCCTCGTTCTCTCGCCTCCCCCCTCCCCCCCCCACCTCCCCCCCCCACCTCCCCCCCCCGACCCCTCTCCTTTGCTCCGTCCTTTCCCACCTATCCTCTCCTCAGATCCCGTTTCTCTCTCTCTCTCTCTCTCTCTCTCTCTCTCTCTCTCTCTCTCTCTGCATTTCGTTCTTTCTCAACAGTCCATTCAATAGACAAAAAGAAGACCACACACAAACGGCACACACATATGCGTGCTCGCGCGTACGCACACACACACGATTAGACCACACACACACACATACACGAGCGCATGCATGTGTTTGCGTTGAGTACCGTGCGTGCATAAGTAAGTGAAGAAGAAGAAGAAGAAGAGAGAGAGAGAGAGAGAGAGAGAGAGAGAGAGAGAGAGAGAGAGAGAGAGAGAGAGAGAGAGAGAGTTTTGGGACTCCAATTTTGTGAGCTAAACACACCTCCCCATGTTTCCGCTTAATACGCAAACAAGAATACATTCACATACGCTGCTTTACACTGTTACCGTTATGGAAAAGTATTCGCACATATATCTGTTCAGGTCAGAGCTCTTTGGTCGTGTATATTTTACAACATCCTCGGGAAGATCTGAATACCGCTGGATTGACTCTTAAGTCATTGTCACCGTGTATCAGGTTGCCTTAGTACGTGTTGTTATCAAACAACCTCAAAATTTTTTGTGCCAGAATGTATTAAAATAGATATACCGGCAAATCTGTTGACAGAAGCAGAGATAATCCAATTCTGCATGAGTATATGAAAAGACGTTAAATCACACTACTACTACTACTACTACTACTACTACTACTACTACTACTACTACTACCATCATCATCACACACCACTACCACTTCCACTATCACGTCCGCCACTGCCAGAAGAGCTGAAACCAGATTTCTGCAGTGCAGTCTGCTGCCAAGTTGAGAGACAGTTTGCATTGCCTGTGACTGCAGCCATGGATATTCGCGGTGTATGTCTTGGAGCAGAATGAACAGTGCCGCTTGATAGAACTTCCATAGCTAAAAGCCTGCCAAATATATCTCTCGACTTAGATGTTATTTTGAACTCACTCCTAGCCCTTCTTTCTTTCTTTTTCTTTCTTTTTTTTCCCCCCCGTCAATTCGAAATGTTATCAGTGTTACAAAAGTGCAGTTACGTAATCTGCTGCCTCAGTTATTCACAATCACGTTGAACGTCCACACTCACCTCAGGTGATGAGGCTGATGGGACAACCATTCCAGGAGAGTAAGGAGAGAAGACCTGTCTAACTTAACACTTCGTCACCCGAACCCCAGCGTCGTTTGTATGGGAAGAGAAATACTTTTTTTTTTTGGTGGGGCGGGGAGGGGGGATGAGAGGTGGATGGGGGAAGAGGAAGCGAGGCGGGGGGGGGGGGGGGGGGGGGGGGGGGGGGGGATAACGGCGACAAGGATTCGAACTCGGACCGTCTGACAGTAAACTCGATGCTCCATCACCGAGTCAACGCGGCATCTGTACTCACAGAGTTTCACCTCAGACACGCGATGTGAATACGTCGCCTGCACCACCCGTACGTATTAATCACATGCCACTGGTCGGCGTTAGAAACTAGTAACCAAACACTGCAATATACGAGATCTACTGTCTTGAAGGAGCACCCGAGTCTTGGACACGTCCCTCGATCTTATCCCACACTTTTAAAACACCGTGTGGCGGTCAATAAACAATCGTTCTACTTTAAGCAACGTAACCATAAACTGTGCAAGTTTGATCTGCTGCATACATAGAACATTTGTGAGCGTTTTGGGGATAATGTATCCCAACATCATCACACCGAAAACAAAACGAAATAACATTAATGAAAAATAAAAAAACAAAACAAACAACAACCCCCCCCCCCCCCACACACACACACACACACACACACACACACACACACACACACACACACACACACACAGAGCAGTTCCTTATATGTAATTAGAATGAGGTTACGAAATCTGACTCTCCGACATACACTGACTACTTCCAATTGGTCTACTCTTCAAAAGGGATTCAAAGTAGTTATATTGACAACAATGCTATGAACAAAATTATGACACTGACATTGTAACTTCAAATCTGCATCATAATAAGCCGCCTTTAATAAAGCTCTGTACTTTGTTTCGGGAACCACTCCTACATGGTCCTCGGAGGTTTTCTTCTTCCTTTTTTTTTTTTCTTCTAAAAATACCAGGCACAAGGTTTGTTACTAGAAGCAAAAATACTGTTAAGTAAAAAATTCAAAATTCTGTACTGCAGTAGGCCTACATCATCAATTCACAGACATATTTTTGAATAATCTCTCAATCACCTTAACTATTTCAAAAAACAAACAAACAAAAACAAACTCTACAATAATTCCACAAATGAGGTCGTTTTGAACCGAAACTGACGATGTCAATGTGATCCTCACGCACCATTGCTGCACGTGAAACTGGTCGACAGGAACTTCTAAAAAGTCGAAAACAGTTGATGAACTTTATTTTTTCAACTATCATACTACGCTCAGTTCCACTAGAGAGATGTTAGGTCTTTCGAACAGGTCCCTGATTCTACTACCACCACCACTCCCGAGAGACTGGCACTCCCTGAGCAAGGGGGCACGGGCCCGTGGCCCCTGAAAAAGAATTTTCTTTTTTGGGGGGACCACGCACAGGCCTAGTTTGCACTCCTCAACGGATCGTGTTACTTGGCTGAAAGTTCCCCCCATTACAGTCTGCCGCTCTTTGCTTGATGCCCACTGAAGCATACCATAGACCGTGGCCACAGCTAACACATTTCTCTGCTTCGCCGACTCCTCTCTCTCTCAATTGTTTTAGCACACCACCGGGTCGTGATCCTACCTCGTCTTCTTACTCTCCATGCTACAGTGACTTCGAGGTCCTACTTTGCCTGCTTGCGCAATGCTACGGCAGACGTTCGCCTTTGCCTGGACCACGCATCAGACCAGGTAACGACGCAGTTCACAAATGCATGTTTTGGGACTCCACATCACATGCATACATACCGACATACGCTCAGGTAAACACAAACATACACGCACATATACACGCACGCACGCACGAGCGCGAGCGAGCGCTCTTGCGCGTCTATGGACCATTTGAGCAAATAATCTAATACGTATAGGCATACTCTTTACTTCCAAACGACGCATGTGCTCTGTGCCTCTACAATAATTTCCAAACTAGTGCCCTACTTGGCCTGAACCACATAGAACAACATTCACTGATGATAAGTTCTACTGTTTGATAGCCAGTGCAATGTCAGCCTTATCAGCCCTTACAGCAGTGCACAATAACAAAATAAAAATGTACTTCGCACTCCTAAAAATGCATTCTTCCAAAGGAAAAAAATATATATACTGACCAAGTAGCAGAGGAAGACAAGAGCATATCACACACAATTATTCCGTATATTTTGAAAGTGAACTGACAAAGAACTGAGCTGGCATAAATGTGGAAAAAAAACAACATTTAAAGCCTTCTCTGACAACGTAGGGTTCCATGAGATCCATTGTGGACAGAACCGATTATTTCGACTGGCTCTACGGGAATAACAAAACGAAAAAACAAATAAAAGCACACAAAATCAATTCCTCGTCAGAACGCCCAGCAATGGCGGTGACAAAAGGTCAGCAGTATTTACCAAAGACCTGTATAACACAGCGGTAATTTCACTCCTAAAGGACAAAGTCACAATTGCACAGCATCCAAAGGCTGGCAGGAAAAAAAAAAACAGAACACATGGGAAGAAAATTCAGTTCAAAGAAATTACAATCAAGAAAGAAAGAAAGAAAGAAGAAAAAAAAAACGATAAGCGAAATGTTTGACCCTGTATCCTTGAGGATCCAAATGATGTCAGGGATGTGTGTGTGTGTGTGTGTGTGTGTGTGTGTGTGTGTGTGTGTGTGTGTGTGTGTGGTGTGATGTGGTGTGGTGTGGTGCATTGCGTTGCGTTGCGTTGCGTTGCGTTGCGTTGCGTTGTGTCGTGTCGTGTGTGTTGTGCAGTACATCCACAATGAGGCAATATATACCACCGGAATGCCGTGTGCGATTTTTCAGCATCAACTTCACTCACTTTCAGGTTTCACCTCCACATCCACCACAGGTCCCATAACAGACCAGGAAGAGTGGGAGGAAGGGGGTAAGGGGGTGGGGGAGAGGGTGGTAAATATTCTACCTTTCACTACACATCTCCGCCAGAACGACAACACATTATGATGAGCAGCCAAAATTGAGTGAGTATATCGGGCGCCAGCGAGATCCGAACTCGCAACCCTCTGTTTACGAATACCGTGCGCTACTGCTGGGCCCTCTACGCACCCATTAGCAGCTGACAAGCGGTCTATTAAGAAAAAAAAAAGGAAAAAAAAAAACATTAATTAGGCTAATCAGTCTCTGAATCCATGCTGAGAACTAAATTTATTTGCAACATAAGAAAAAACTATTTTCCTTTCCTTTTCTTTTCATTTATCAATGTTACTTGTAATAGAAATCAAATGCATAAACTTTTATATAAACATCTTTGCAGAATTTCAGCGCCTTAAAATGGATACCGTAGGGTTTTTTTTTTTCCAGCTTGTTTAAAAAACCTTTAAGGACTGTACGAACCCTGAAAAAGAATTAAAACAGAAGACCGGGTAGAAATTAAACTGGGGGCAGGGAAAAGACTGGCACCAGAGCTGGTGGGACCGGTACACTGTAGGTCCGTGGGGGTGACGCGCGACTGGTACCATGACGAGCAGAGGGATGGGGCAAGAGAGCGCGCAAACAAGTTCTTATCGCCCGAATTAGCACTCTTAAATAAAATGGAGGAGGGGAAAAAGGGGAGTAATATGTGTTGGGGTTGGGGTTGGATTGGGGATAGGGATTGGGTGGGGTGGGGCAGTAATTAGTTGTAGGGATTGGGTGGGGGTGGGGTAAGTGAAAGTGGATCTGAGGGAATGGGGACTGGGGAGAGAGGAGAAGTGTGGAGGGGGGGGGTGTGGTGGGGGTGTGTGGGAGAGGTGTGAAAGGAGGTCGGAACTGCGGCAGAAGACAAAACATAAACCTGGGGAAGACGCGCCGATTTATTGGACCTGTCCCTACAGTGAGCCACCTTGCCTACTGCACTTTCTATGGGGAGTAGCACATTGAACTAGCATCAGTTTCTTCATAAGGGTAGATCGCTATTCAAACCGGATCAGACTATGACAGCTTTGACTTGAAATATTTCATATTTACGTCCACTGTTTTGGTAATTTCTCTTTTCTCCCCCCAATCAGACAGAGAGAGAGAGAGAGAGAGAGAGAGAGAGAGAGAGAGAGAGAGAGAGAGAGAGAGAGAGAGAGGGAAGGGGGGGGGGGGGGGGTGTCACGGATATTTCAAATGTCAGGCAAGTTGCCCATGCAAAACTGACTGAACATAATCTATTCGTGACGCAACAGAATCGCATTCGCTCTTTCTTGTCTTAAGTTCATGTCTTTCAAAAACAAATATGGCCATAGTGCTACAATTGTGTTGCTTATACTTGAAACCAAGCAATAAAATTGTAAACATGGATGGGTGACAGTATTTTTCCCCACAGACATTCCGATTCCTGACCTGGAAAGCGTGTAATGCGTGCACTCTTGTTATTTGTAAATTTGACATAAACGAGTAGCAGTCGAAAAGGATTGCCTAAAAGATGTGCAAATATCAAAGAAAGTGTGGCTCTAAGCTCGCATGCCAATTTTGCCTTGAAACATTGTATAAGTGTCGGTTTAAAAGTTGCCATACACACAAATCCATATTACCACCCCCTTGAGCTTCTCAAACCCAAAACTTCACAATTTTACAAGCCCAGGTTTAATAAATTTAGGTCTGTAAGCTCACAAGCATATAGTCAGCGTTCTTTGGGTATCTAACTTCATTCATCTGCACAGGACTTGACCAAAGTTTGATACATCTCAAATTCGTTGCCGCGTTTTTTGTCGTATATTTAATCTATGGCGATTTGAACTGACACCCATATTTTTTGTAAGTTAAGACACGGATTTCTTCTATTAATTCTTGATTTTCTGTTAACCTCCTGATTTTCTTTTTATCCATGAATCAAAATAGACTGTATTTGACTATCTAAATGTTTGAAAACAATTGTAGGTGAATGTTCACCAATGGACCACATCATCCTTACGATCCCTCTTGTTCACTTCTGGATTCTGTCAGCAAAATCAGACATTGTATACATTCGCTGAAAAATAAATGCGATGGTATTTGAATATGTTTACTATTTTGAGTTAATTTCCATAACACAGCATTTTCTTTATTCATGCTACAGTACAGTGTTCACCATAACCAAAAACAGCAACAGCAACAACAAACACTCATTTGATGTGTCCCTGACAGACTCTTTATTGTGCTCGAAGACCAACTATGCTATCAAATATTAGTGCCCCATCATCAGCAAATAACAGCATCTATATTTGGATGCCGTGTGGTGATAACTGATTGCTAAACTAACCCATATCAAGTATGTCTTGCTTTAGATTGTTTATCAATAAGGGGGGGGGGGGGGGGGGGGGGGGGGGGGGGGGGTCTGTTTCAGGCCTCGTGGTCATACAAACACGTCAGTTAGATCACTATCAACACATACCCCTGCTTTAACAATGTAACATACTTATCTTAAATTACTCAATATTTTACTTTGGAACCCAGATCTGCGTAAAACAGCCTTTAATTCTGCTCTGCACACGGTACAGGAAACGTTATGGAAATATATAAACGCCACACATAGTTATCTATGTCTCAAAAGTTGCTTTTGAGTCAAGGCGAACAGAATGAAAATGTGATCTGCTGTACATTAACTTAACTCCAGATTGCTCGTCACCTACAGCACAATTTACATCAATCCATTTTGAAAATACACTTATTTAACACAGCACTGTAAAGTTTACTACAGATATTAAGAAGAATGGTCCGTCCTAACTATCAAGAATATCTGAAGTCACCCTTTTTTACGCTGAGGCTGGATAATTGACAAGTCACCCGGAAACAAGCCATCAAAAAAAGAGTATTAATGATTCTAAACAGAGAGACAGAATTTGTCCTATACCATTCGTATAAAATCCCCCTAACATCAGGACGGGTCAGAGAGAGAGAGAGAAGAGAGAGAGAGAGAGAGAGAGAGAGAGAGAGAGAGAGAGAGAGAGAGAGAGAGAGACGTGGGGGAGTGGGGGAGATTGTCACTCCGTTCCTTACTTTTGTCCTTCTTTCAGGTAACCTGAAAAAAAAAAAAAAAAAAAAAAAAAAAAAAAAAAACACGGAATAAATGATACTTCAGTCTTAAAAAAGGGGAACAGGCAATATTTGAAATGACATGCAGTTTTCAACGAGTTGCACTTCTATGTCAAATATTGGATTATATACACTGGGTCGATAACATACAGAGAAATAACATGGCAAGACGGTAAGGAGGAGGGAAACGGCAAGAGTGCTGGAGGGGAGAGGAGGGGGGGAGCGAAGGAATTGGGGTTACCACAATTTGTTTACCCAACACTCCTATACACCAAAGGTTCAGTGTTTACAATGAGAGAGAGAGAGAGAGAGAGAGAGAGAGAGAGAGAGAGAGAGAGAGAGAGAGACAGAGAGACAGAGAGAGAGAGAGAGTCGACAGAAAGACAGGCAGGTATAGACAGACCGAAAAGACAGAGAGGAGAGGGGGGTGGGGCGGGAGCGAGAGACAAGCTGACATGGAAAAAAAAAAAAAGGAGCAGAAGACAAAGACAGAACGAGTCTTTTAGCGTCATTCATTCATTCATTCATTTCGCCCGCTTCCCAACCCCCTCCCACTCCCACCCTCCTCCTCATCCCCAAGTGGATGTTGACTCCATGGTATAAAGCCAACTCTAGTGGGTTGTTCGTTCACTGGATTCGGCCTGTGACGCAGACGGTTTTCTGATGTGTACGCAGATAAACAAACCTCTGAGGGTCACCCGGTGCGCGAGCCTGCTGGTCTCCTTTTGTCGGCTGCCGAGTCAGCTCGATTCAGTTCAGGTGAACTTAGTACAGGGGGACCACCGGGAAAAAGAGAGAGAGAGAGAGAGAGAGAGAGAGAGAGAGAGAGAGAGAGAGAGAGAGAGAGAGAGAGAGAGAGGGAGAAAGGGAAAAGAGCGGAGAAAGAAAAGAAAGAAAGGAAAGGTCAGATCATAATTGTGCGTCATGCGTCCTGTTTTTGCACCAGGGTCTCAAAAGCCTCCTTGCGGTACTCCCCACTCTCGGCTCTCGTGATCATTATCTAGTTGAGCCGATTACAGAAACCAAACCAGGCAGCTTCTTCTTCATTATCATCATCATCTCTACGTTAAATCCTAGATCAATGGCGTCTAACCCTCCATCACGGAGAGAAGCACACTGACGTGCGCTTCTTTCTGTTCAGCAGATCTCGTAGTCTCCACACTGGATGAATACGCCACTGATATAGGATTTAATCCTTTCTCTTAGATTCCAACCTCCCCTAAACTCACAGCCTCTACCCCCCCCCCCCCCCCTCTCTCTCTCTCTCTCTGTTTCCCCCTGTCTTTCTCCCTCTCGCTTTTGTAGCAAATAACGAGAGGTGTCCGAGAGGCCGAACTACATAAAAACTATTTGAAACAGCTGCCCTGGCGACGTGGTCAGCCTCGCAGACTCCCTGACTGGGAGATCGTGGGTTCGATTCCCATCAGAGCCTTTTATCTGTGGGGATTTTTCTCTCCGGACCAGTTCTTGTCCAGAACTGAGTTTGCTGTGGACTCTGTTGGGAAGACTAGGACCTCACAGTTGAGTTTCATCCACTTAATGGTTGCGTTTCTGAGAACATTGCTGAAATTTCCTGACCAACACTGCAGGTGTCTGTATCTCTCGGACGTGGCTGACGCCAGCCCTGCCCAGTCCAAGACTAGAATGGAAATCCGTAGCATCATCTTTATTATCCTCATCCTCATCTACCAGCATGAAAAAAGTCTCAAATTCTGTAGCCCTTCATGCCCTGCTCTTATGGTGACTTCAGTTTTGATTTTATGTCCACGCCTATGCCCTCCGAGGCGCTGTCGGGATCCACCAGTACTGATAAATTCATGGGAACAGTCGTTGGAGGACCTCAAGAGAAAGAGCTCACACATGCTGGCACCGCTGCTAAACAAATATTGTCGTCAGTACAGGGCTCAGTAGAAGGTATCCGGCGTACGCTGGATCTGAACAGGCATCACTGGACACCACCGAAGCGATTCGGCAGCAGTGCAGTGTCTCCTCTAGTGAGTTGTCTAATAACGACTCGACATTGACTGCTCACTGGAGACTGCCGGCGCCGAGGCTGTGACGACACAAGCCAGACTGTGGTTTTGAAGAAGGGGGGTGGGGTGGGGGGGGGTAAGGTGTGGGTGAGGGGGCCGGAATGAATGGGTGGAATGTCACTAAAGTGACACGAAAGATGAGTCGATTGAAAAAAAAAAAGGAATAAAAACCCCATATGTGTGAAGTCTGAAGTCTTTCTCCTATGTGTCTTTTCTTTCTCTCCTGCTTCCTTTTTTTCCTTAACCCCGCACACAGGCGCAGCTTGCAGAGAGCGATATTGTTTTCGATCCTCTCTTTCCCTCTCTCTGTGCGCGCGCGCGCGCGCGCGCTTGTATGTGTGTGTGTGTGTGTGTGTGTGTGTGCGCGTGCGCGTGCGCGCGCATAATGTTCCTAACCTATAGTTATTATCAACAGGTCCTGAACATGGGAAATGTTTGTTTTTTTTGTTTTGTTTTGTTTCTTAAACAGCCCCACCCACCTGTTCCCAACCTAATTCATTTTCACACGGATCCCGCAATATTTTTTTAAGTCGGAAATATTTGAACTTTATGTACATTTTAATAGTATGAATTCTAAACTGAAATTCTCTAGATTCAAACAACAACAACCAAATAAATAAATAAATAACACGTCGCCAAAGATGTGTTTTAAAGTTCGTTACAGAATATTCTAATTTCGCTCATTTGAAGGGGTCTTCAATGAGAATGGTATTTATAAAATTTGCGTCATTTACGTGTGTTATAACGTTCTTAAAAATACAATCCAAACTTCGATGAGCCAGCCCAGCGTGTGTGTGTGTGAGGGGGGGGGGGGGTGCACATCTGTGTGAGTGACTGAGAGAGAGAGAGAGAGAGAGAGAGAGAGAGAGAGAGAGAGAGAGAGACAGACAGACAAACAGACAGACAGACAGAAACAGAGACCGAGAGAGAGAGAAGAGAGAAAGAGACAGATAGACAGCGACAGAAAGTGCACGTGATCCCCGAACGGTTCAGGTAATGACCATCATATTCAGCAGGACCGTGTGCCAGGTAAGTGTCAACAAACAATAAATGCAGAGCATGTAAGTTGAAAATGGACAAAATATCGAAGGCAAAACTTCGCATTAGTGGAGGGGAAAGAGCATGCATTGCGTTCCATTGTCTAAAGATTCTTCTTTCTTCTCCCTCTTTCTTCTTCTTCCTCCATAATCTTTTTTCGTTTCGTGTTCTTCTGTTGCTCTTTTTCTTTCTTCTTTTTTTTCCTGTTCGCTGCTTGGCTAAAACCTCATCGTTAGAGGGATTTTTTGCGTATGATACCATTTTATTCCCATTATTCATCGGACAGTACTTTTTGTTTCTTCTGTTTTGTTTCCCGTGTTGATGACTGCGTGCAAGCGAGTGGGCATGCGTGTAACTGAGAGTGTGCACGCGCAATCGCGTAGCATACATATAATTCACAGAACACTTAGCTTGCTCTACTCGCTGCTTTTCTTCCCACCCCCGCACCCCCACCCCCTTTTTCTTTTCTTTCTTCCTTTCTATCTTTTCCCTTTTTCTTTTCTTTTTTTTTTTCCTTTTGTTTTTGAATTGCTAACGCATCACCGCATGCATAAATGAAAATGAATACAAATTCTGTTGGGAAAAAAACATCGATTTGGTTCATGTGGTTCAAAACAATGAGGAAGGAGGATATCTCTATGGCAAAACAAAGAACAATCCGACGGGCAAGCAATTATTATCTGCCGACTAGCGGCGAGAGAGCGCTTCCGCCGAAGTGGCCCCGGCGGACAATTTAGCCGACAGAGACCCGACAGTCTAAGTGCAAACCGTTTTCGGGGCGGCTGATAGTCGATTCGCTTGGCGTGCCCGTACTCATTGCCACCGAGTGGTTTTGAACAAAAAAAGTTTACAAGCGTACTCAAGTTTTCTGGCGTACTGATCAACATGAATACATAAATACATTAACAGAGACAACGGACTTGATTTCATAAGAACATTGTGTCATGACAGACCTGTTCGTTACTGACGACAGGTGGTCCATATGCTGTTCAAGAGTCCTATAAACGATAACATCACAGGACTGTCGTCAGAGAAGGGCGTAGAAGATGATGTCCTCCACGTGTTTTGGATCCGAACAGCAACTGACGCAGACACTCAAAATGACTTCGCGGTAGTGCAGTCTCTCCTCTAGCGGATTCTCTATTCCTTAGCGACCAGTCACTTACACTCGTTATCCATCACTCACAGTGAAACCTATTCTCTCAGAGTGCTGGGACTTGAGTGATGTGAGACATATACATACTACAGTAGACTCCACGAAACCTTGTTCAGAGATGTCCCACCTGATGTGATCTTTAAATTTCTGAAAGAGATTAACATTTTTTTTTCATCTAAGATTTTACAGAAGAAAGATCTTATAACTAAATTTTCCGTTGTGCTTTTAGAAGGTGTGTTTTAAAGGGTTGTGTGAATGAGTTGTTTCTTTTGTTCTTCTTTAAAATGACTTGTGAGTTGACTTCAACGCGCATCGACGGCCCTGATATGGCCCTTTGCTGTCGGCTCGGCTATAAGCGACACCACCTTACCTTACTAACACTGGTTGGCACGGGAACTGCGACAGAATGACTCTGTCTGTATGTGGCTGTGTTTTGGAGACCCAGAAAGAGCGGCATGGATAGTACAGCCACTGAGAGGGCACGTAATAAGAAAAGCACAATGCTGTTGCTGCTGCTGCTGATGACAAAAGAAATAACATGTGAACACAACATCATGTGCACTTTAAGAGAGAGAGAGAGAGAGAGAGAGAGAGAGAGAGAGAGAGAGAGAGAGAGACAGAGAAGAGACAGAGAGAGAGAGACAGCCCCCTGTACCCCCCCCCCCCCCCCCCCCCCCCCCCCCCCCCCCCCCCCCCCCCCCACCCCCCCCCCCCACCCCCCCCCCCCCCCCCCCCCCCCCCCCCCCCCCCCATATATATATAAACAACAGTCTTTTCATGTCTTCGGACTTCTATTTTTCAAGAAATTTTTGCTGTGCCTTGACCTGACAAAGTTGTTTACCAGCGAAAATTTGTTTAAAAAAAAATGTCTGAAGCCATGAAAAGACTTGTTTTTATTTTTATATTTTACCGTCTCCGGTTTTTACTACTACAGTTTATTTTGCAAGGTGCGGAGCTCAGGACATCAAGAGAGCATTACATATATTTTATATTGCTATAAGTAAAATATTTCTATCAACACACAGACAGACAGAGAGAGAGACACCACACACACAAGACAGAGACACACACACACACACACACAGAGAGAGAGCACACCTATGTGACAGCATAAATCAAATTAGTATTATTCAGCGGCACGATCACTAAAGTTGCAAGCAAGATAATGTTATTTGAATGTTCATGCTCTTTATAGCTAAGTCGACCACGAGGGGCCTCATCGGAGCTGATCTATTGAATATGTTCAAACTGTAAACCACACCGAATGAAGACAATAAGTTACAACAGAAGCAGCTAATACACAAAATAAGATTAACTTTACAAATTACCGGTAGGATTACCTAAATATTGTCGACACTGTGAATCAGGTTAGTTTGAATTTAGTTTACACAGCTGATATAAGACAAGATCGAAATTACTTCAAACAAGAAAACTGTCTTGTTAAAAGTGAGTTTTCCTTCAGAGGCAAGACATTTTAATCGTTTATAATCAGACTATGTTACCTACGTTTTTACGTGAAAGTTTAGAGATCATCATAAAGAGGCGTGACCATGACAGACTATTGTCCCTGGTGACACTAAGCTTTTCATGACGAACGGTCCCCCCCGTCACCTAATTAATGCAAAGAGACAGAGAATGATATGAAGGACCCACACGCCTCTGATGGTAGTTATTATAAGTATTCAAGTTGGTGCTGTTGTTATCTAGGATGAAGACATATGTGGTTGATTTTAAAACATTCTATCAATGTACTAATACTTTCCAGTAAAAGCAGTAAAAATGTTTCTATCCACGCAGAAATACTTTGCTGTAAAACAGTAAAAAAAAAAAAAAAAAAAAGTTTCTATCCATGTATTCATATTTTGCTGTACAACAGTAAAAATGTTCTATCCACGTATTAATATTTTGCTGTACAACAGTAAAAATGATTCTATCCATGTATTAATACTTCGCTGTAAAACAGCAAAAATGTTTTCTATCAATATGTTAATCAGTGTATTAATACTTTGCTGTAAAACAGCAAAAAAAAAAAAAAAAATGCTTCTGTGTTTTAATAATTGCTGTAAAACAGTAAAAAATATTACCGATTTTTACCTAGTACTATGTTTAGTGGAGTCGTCGGTGAACTTTACATATGAAGTAGTAATAAAGAGGGCAATTCGTGTATGCGTTATGGTAAACGGGACAGGTACCAGCACGGGTGTACCCTTACGGGATACTGTGATTAACGGATAAAACAAGAAATATAGATCCATTTGATCAAATAGTTTGCTTCCTATATATAAGAAATGCGTAACAAATGCAGACAGGAATATCAACGTATTCTCAGATAAGTTAGAAGTATTTAGTTCAGAAAAAAAAAAAAAACTGTTCAGTAACGTAAAAAGGTTTTTATGAAATCTCTATCACTTGCGCGCGCGCGCGCGCGCGCACACACACACACACACACACACACACACACACACACGAGCGCGCGCGCGCGCGAGAAAAAAAAGGCAATACTGGCAATTCCATGAAACACAAAAATCACCATCATAGTACGATACCATCACAGAATCACCATCTATGGGACATCAAGTTCAAACAAACAATACAGAAACAAAAGTGATGTGCTTATGTGGAATCCTTCCAGAGAACTGACGTGGCGGAATTTTCTTGGCTAGAAATCACGATGCATGCTGGATTTGTCAAAAACTCAGTATCAGCGGATACAAAATCAGTTAAATCCAAAAGACAAAATGCTTTCGTCACCTGTCATAAGATTTTCAAAAATCCCCTACAGCAAGTTTTGGGTTTCCTTTATCTCCTGTTTTAAGTTACTGTAGAAATGCCCTTTATATATATATATATATATATATATATATATATATATATATATATGTGTGTGTGTGTGTGTGTGT
>JADBJO010000135.1:662500-667500 GCA_016801955.1 Conus betulinus | reverse complement strand
TGGTACCGATGTATCAGTTGGGCTCCTCACCCAACTGTGTCCAACTGGTTATTTCGTCTGCTGTATCTTTTTGATGGGCGTGGGTGTTGAATTTGAATGTGTGCGAACCAGTATGCGCTCGCCTCCAAATTTTGAATATAGCTGGCCAAACTGGCGGAGGTAGACACACAAAAACTCACATTTACAAATGAGTAAAAATGGACACTGAACAGCTAAGATGGTCAGAGCACCAGAGTCGTATTCGGAAAGTTGCTGGTTCCAATCCACGGCCATTTTTTCTGCCCGTCGTCATGTGTAGTCGTTCTGGTGGTGCGTGTGTAGTCATAAATCCACGGCTCCCCCCCTAAAACCCCCGGAATAGTTACCCTCGTCCGCAAAATCGCATGAAATAGGTGTGAATATTTAACCTGAATACTGCTAAACCTAACTTGTGAACGTCGGAATTGCAGCCCACGAGCTCAGAAGAATACACGTTCAGTGACAGACAATGGGATGTATGGGGTGCATTGATAGACAATTGAATACAGTGGAACAGGGACTGCATTTGGCCGCTGCAAAGCGGACGTTGACAGAAAATAGGATACAATGAAGGAGGGACCGAAAATGATCTCTGCAGATAATCCACTATCAAAGGACAGAGGACGATGGGACAAAAATCACACTTGGTCTCTGTAAATGGCACTCTTATATATGGAATAAAGGTATGTGTTTTTTCAACGACAGTTCAACGACACTAAGGTAGAGACAGGGAACGGGAATACGATAGGATAAGGATCACATTTGATTTTCACTGACAGTGCATTAATAGATAAGTATCCGGTCTCCTCTAAGAGCGCTCTGACATAGACTGCATGAAATAGGATAATGATTGTATTTGGTACCAGCGAACAGAAGGTTAATATGAACGATATACTTACCATACGCTTCCAAATAATGGTTGCCCTGCAAGACAAACTACTGACGGATCCATCCTCTCTATCGACACGAGTGTTCATTACAGTCTTAGAGAGAGAGAGAGAGAGAGAGAGAGAGAGAGAGAGAGAGAGAGAGAGAGAGAGAGAGAGAGAGAGAATATTTCTTACTGTTTTTCTTTTTTCAGATTAAGACCAGGGCCCCATACTGAAGGAAGACACACACGTGGCAAAATAAATGGGTGAGGGTATGTGAAAAGAAGAAAATACAAAAAGAATAAATTAAATAGTTCTTAAATTACACACGTCAATCAAACCATAGTGACAACAATACTCGACACAAGAACAAATTATATATTAAATAATGCATTCCTCTGACATAGCAGTACATAGCCTTCTCAGTGAATGTCAAAATCGAGAGAGACAGCGTAAGAGAGAGAGAGAGAGAGAGAGAGAGAGAGAGAGAGAGAGAGAGAGAGAGAGAGAGAGAGAGACAGACAGACAGACAGACAGATAGACAGACAGACAGACAGAGATCTCTCCAACAGACGTTCACTCATCAAGCATCGTCCTAATGAACCATCACGCCCCCCCCCCGGAAAGATCATCGCGCCACCTAACACCTTCATGGACTACCACCCGACTCAAATCTCTCTCCACACAAACTCACCTCAACAGGAATCCCTCCATTAGACATGTTACATTCAACACGATTTCATCGCGTGATCAGTTATGTTTATCATCCGATCACTTAACTGGAGAATTATGGTGCTCCCTCCTTTCTAACTTCACAAGAAACACGCGAATGCTTTAAAATTTCATGAAATACTACAACCGCTATTTCCAGCGTCATCAAGATGGCGCCACTGAGTGCAGCTATACCACATCTGCAAAACCATGAGACCACAGTGTGTATGGGTGACATTTGTGTAAATAAATAAGTGAATAAACCAATGAGGACAGAACTGACATGCGGGATTGACGGACAAGACTTACAAGATGCCTGGTCCACACATTAATTAACCCCATACGCGCTGGCCAGACTTGAGTACCTAACCAACACGGTCGGCACCACTCTATAAACATCATCAATGCCACAAGTACAATACACCACCACCACTACAATTATACCACAATAGCAACCTTCACCACTGTTGACGCCTAAAAACTATCAGCATGGACCCTTTCAGTCTGGTCCACGCGCTCCTCCTCCCGCCCACCCCCCACCCTCCTCCTTCATCCTAACCCACCTACACTCTCCACTCCCTTCCCTCGCACTCCCCTCTTAAACGGCTGTCTGGGTCTCCTCACTGAACCGCGGTTTAAAAAAAAAAGCCCACAAGAAACAACAAAAGAAAAAAAAAAAAAAAAGAAAAAAAAAAGAAAAAAAAAAGAAACAGCCCGCACGCCCACACACCTTCTTTTCTACCCAAACGCACACAGACATACCGACACCGCCCTACCCCTTTATCTCCCCCCGACAAGGCACAGAAGGCCCCCATAGCGGGGTGAATGGCTCCAGTTGGGGTGGAGTGGGACAAAGCCGCCAGACGACAAAACAATAAATCAGCCCGGGCCGTCGTCTCTAGGGGACTCCTCTGGCGGTGGCACACCGATTATTAATATGAAATTGGCTGGTCGGGGTCGGGTTACTCTCATTTCCTTGTTCTTAATCTTGCGGGCTGAGATGGTTGGGTGCATGGGTTAGGATGGACTTGTTTTAAATTCCTTTAAAACACACACGGGACGCGCGTGCGCGGGCGCGCGCGCGTGCGCGCACACACACACACACACACACCCACAAGCAGATGTGTGTACGCACTCGCGCGCACGTCAGTGCTCATGCACATGATTGCGTATGCGCGCGCGCGCGCGCGCGCGCGCGCGCGTGTGTGTGTGTGTGTGTGTGTGTGTGTGTGTGTGTGTGTGCGCGCGCGCGCGCGCGTGTTAATAAAATTTAGATAAAGCAAATGAAAAAGGTTTGGACTTGCCCGCGAGGGTCGCGTTTGCAGAGAATTCAATAGACGACAGATGGTAGGCGAGCTTCAAATTGTCTGCAACACACCAGTTAAATCCCTCCGAATTTGTTAGGGATACCACACACACACACACACACACACACACACACACACACACACACACACACACACACACACACACACACACACACACACACACACACACACACACACACACACACACACACACACACACACACACACACACACACACACACACACACACACACACACACACACACACACACACACACACACACACACACACACACACACACACACACACAGTGAATTCAGGGACTCAAAAAGGTAGGTGTTCACATGCTACATAACAAGCAAACAAATGATGCACATCATGTTTCAATTCAAAATTGTACATGTGCGTACAATGACATTTCTGCCCGCCGTAAATAACTTCATAATATCCATAGCAAATTTTGAGTGCTATATATGCAGATAAAATAGTACAATTCATGCCTTGAACAGCACACTTGTATTCAGTCCCGTGGTTTTTTTTTTTTCCTCCCCCCCCCCCCCCCCCCGACTATTATCTAATGGTAAAAGCACATTAATCTTGAGTCAAGTCAAGTCGTTTTAGCTCGGTTGATTTTACCATTCAGCCTCTGTAAATTTTATCATTTAATTTTAGTTAGTGTGGTTACAACAAACTGAACTTTGTACTGATGCATGTAATATATATATATATATATATATATATATATATATATATATATATATATGTTAGTGTGTGTGTGTGTGTGTGTGTGTGTGTGTGTGTGTGTGTGTGTGTGTGTGTGTGTGTGTGTGTGTGTGTGTGTGTGTGTGGTGTAGATGACATTTAGATGAAGCAGACATAAACTGATGAAGAGGTTTGGACGCACTCGCGTGGAGAATGCAGTGAACGACAGATGGTAGACGAGCTTCAATTAATTTGTTTTGCTATGCCCAAGTTATACCATTCCACATTTGCTAAGGACACACACACACACACACACACACACACACACACACACACACACACACACACACACACACACGCAAGCACACACGCACCTGCGCGCGCGCGCACACACACACACACACACACACACACACACACACACACACACACACACACACACACACACACACACACACACACACGGAGTGAACTAAGGAACTCAAAAAGGGAGATGATCAAAGGCTTGAAGCAAGCATGTATTGCACTGCATGCTTCAGTGCAAAAACTGTATCCCATTGTTTTGGAAATGAACCTAACGACGTTTTCTCCCTGCCTCTAACAAATGCATATTATCCACAGTAATCTTGGTATGTAGGCAGATTTAATCGCTCAACTAACGGAAGGTATACCTGTGGTCAAAACTTTTATTCTTTAGCTGCTGATTTTCTGATTGTGAGAAGACGTTGAGTTTTGAGTAAATTTGGGAATTCAGGTACACTCGTTTTGATTTGGATAATTTTGCATAGAACACGTTGAGTTTGAGTAAATTTGGGAATTCAGGTATACTCTCGTTTTAATTCGGATAAGTTTGCCACTCAGGCGCAGCTCATTTTGTCATTCGGCCATAGTGGTTACAACAAAAAAACACTTTATTTACTGATGCAGGCACTTTGTATTTGCGTGCACACGCGCGCGCGTACGCGTGTGCGCATGCGTGCTTGAGTGGATTTGCGTGTATGTGCGTGTGTATGCGTGAGTACGTGCACACGCGCTGGTGTCAGTGTATTTAAAAACTGTTTGAGCTGCGGGGGAGGGGGGGGGGGGTTGCATTTGTAGCGTTTGTCTAGGCGGCAGACGATAGGAAAAACCGCAGCACCAAAGACGTTGTCCCCGCCACAGTAGCTAAGATGTTGTCCCTGCCTACATGAACAAGTAAGTTGTTCCCGATCGCAGCATAAATGAAATTGTCCCCCGCCATGGTAACAAGAAGTTGTCGCCACCAATGGTAACGAGAAAGTTCTTACCGGAAGCATAGGCAAAGAAAAAGACATACAAGCAAGAGGGAAAAACAATGGATGGTACTGTATTATTGCGACACGCTCTCCCTGAAGAGAGCAGCCTGACCCCCCC
>JADBJO010000135.1:655000-657500 GCA_016801955.1 Conus betulinus | reverse complement strand
ACCTCTTAATGAAAGGTCATTTAAAAATATGTCTGGGTCATCACGAGATTGATTACATAGGCCTACCTGCAGGCTGCGCAAAATGGCTCACGCATTTGCTTTCTTTCTATACAAGTAACAAATAAATATATAAATAATAAATAGATAAAATGAATAGATAAATAGATGAGTAAATAAACAAATGAATAAATAGATAAGTAAATACATGCACACATGAAACGATCAGCAAAGGATAACAACAATATATACACGACAGAATGGGGGGAAGGGTGGTGGTAAAGGAGATCGGGGAGAAAGCACACACACACACACACACACACACACACACACACACACACACACACACACACACACACACACAGAGAGAGAGAGAGAGAGAGAGAGAGAGGGAGAGAGAGAGAACAGCAGCCAGATAGAAGAGAGAGAGAAGAGAGAGAGCCAGAGAGAAAGAGAGAAGAGAGAGAGAGAGTGGGGGGGGGGGGGGGGGAGGGAGGGGGAGAAAGAGGGGCGAGACAGAGAGAGAAAAGTGAGAGAGAGGTGGGGAGGTATTGAGGAAGAGGAAAGGGGGGGGGGGGGGGGGGGGGGGACTGAAGACATTTGAAGCGGGGGACATTGAAAAAGAGAAGAAAAGTGAGACAAAAAACAAAAAAACAAACAAACAAACAAACAAGAAAGAAAAGAAAGAAAAGAAAGTAGAAAACTGCTCTCTAAAGTTGATGGGGAAAAACTGCGCGGGGAAAAAAAAAAACCAATGATAAAAGGAAAGCCAAACGCGCGCTTTGAAAGGAAACAACATCAACGGCACTAGACAGCAACTTCTCCCATGCCAGCCTCACGACGAGACCATCAAGCTGAGAGTGAAGGAATTCTTTATTTTAGCTCAGCGGTCGGGACAGACAGACAGACAGACAGACAGACAGACACAGAAAACGGCCCAATCCGCTGTAACATATTGCGCGTGTGTAACACCTGTGTCAATACCCCGTCGGCCCCTTCCAATCCAACCTCCCTGCCATGTAGGCCCAAGGGGGAATAACGATGAACGATCACGATTACTGTTTGTGCTTATGAAGGGACAGGGAGAGAGGGAGAAGAATAAGAAGAAAAGAAAAAAGAGAAAAGAAAGAAAGAAGAAATGAAGGGGGGGGGGGGGGGGGGAGTGGAGAGAAGAAGAAAAGAGGATGAAAAGAGGCGGAGAAAAGGAGAGTGAGGAGTTTGGGGGGAGAGAGAAGAAGGAAAATGAGATGGATGGAAGAGCGAGTATGAGGAGAAAGTAGCTGGAAAAAAGAGAAGGAATAAGGATGAGGAAAGAAAGCGTAAGGACAGAGTAGGAAAGAAGACACGTAAGAAGAAGGGAGAGGGGAAAAAGTGTTGAAAGTGCGTGAGGAAAACGGATGAGAGGAAACAGGGGGGGAAAAAACCGATAAACATGGTGTAAAGTGTCGTAAGGAATAAGCAGAAGGAAAGAGAGAAGAAGAGAAGAGGAGGATGAAAACGTGGCAGGAAAGACAGGAAGAAAAAAAAAAGACGAGCAAGAAAGTAAGAGACATGGAACAGGGAAAAAAAGACGAGGAAGGAGGAGATAGAGAGGAGGAAAAAAAAAGATGTGATGTGGAAGAAGTAGGAAGCCTGGTGAGGAGTCACTTTGAGGGAATGTCCAGGTATATGATACCGACAGAAGGCATATAGCTCACGTGCTCTCTTAACCCTGTTCTAATCCTTTATAAATACAGTAACAATAGTTCTGCCATGTTCACTTTCAACCGAAGTGAACAAGCAGTACGATTAAGATTGTTCAGATGAATCTGAAGACCAACAACAGTCTCCGATAACAAAGCAACACCAGCTGCCTGTACGTAATAAAACGAACATTCGCAAAGAGTCGGCATTAAATTTCGCTCCATGCAAAAAGTCGGTATTATATTCCGAACCACGAAAAAAAAACTCTGAAATTGTGCACTATGTTTACCATTAAAAACCATGTCTGACGTTGATTAATTATTGATAAACAATGAAAAAGAATGGGGCTACGCACAACACCTTTTACGCTGCCAAGACACTGAATGAAATTTGTGTTTCACCAACATATATTCAACTTTCCCTTTTACACTGCCATGCATATTCATTATGCACTTAAATAGCTACCCGTGCACTTCATTTTGAATAGAACATGCCATTGAATACTTCTGTTCATTGAATCAACCGCTTTTTTCAAAATCAGTGAAACAACCTAATATGATATACCATTCAAACAAAACCGGTTTAGTATAACTGCCATTAAAGTATACCGTAATTATGATTAACTGCAGAGTGATTGTGTTGAAATCCGGCTTGATATTAACCTGTGTGATTTATTCTTTGTTACTCATTCTCGTAATCTATAAATATCTACCTTCTGTAAATTTTACATAATGCGTATTCCCTGTTTCCCACACTGTAAATTTTACCAGCTGTATCACAGACGCATATACCCCACAATCTTTAAGATTATTTACTTCAC
>JADBJO010000135.1:645000-647500 GCA_016801955.1 Conus betulinus | reverse complement strand
ATGCCCCCAATTAAATCGTTCACCTGGGAGTGGACTTTTTGAAACTGGGTGGGAGGCGTCTGTCTCAGGTAAAGTATCCACCCACCTCCCCCCTCTTCAAATCCAGGTGCAATGTGCTTTCACTGATCTGTTTTGCCGTTTAGGACACTAACAATTTTGAAGGAGGAGGGGTGATTTTGGAACATGGGATGAGATCGTTTGGAACTAACTGCGCGGGAGATGAACTTTGGCGCGTGCCACTTCTCACCCGCCGGGGAGTGATTTCGAACGTGCAGGTATTATGGAACAATTACATCGGGATTCGTACTCGCGACCGTCTGACAGTGAACTCCGCATTCTAACACTGCGCCAAATCGCGGACACAGATCCAGCTCTGATACAGACTAACTCGATCTGCGGGGCTATACACAAGAAGGAAAGAAGAAAGAAACGCCCTTATTCCTGATCTGCTGGCTATCGCGGCCATTTCAACACCTGCATTCGTTCGTGACTCCACCCAGTATCCACGCAAACACACGTTTGTAAACGGGGTACCTGCATTTGCGATTTGCTGTCATACTCGTCCAACGGCCCCTGAAAGGGTTGCCAGTGAGGACGGCTAAGCTGTAATTAAACTGAACGTGAAACTGAAAAAGCTCATCCAACACCTGTGTTTACACTAATGATTTGCCTTCCCTTCGACCGAACGCCCACTTTAGACCAGCCTGCACTGATCCTTTTCCTGTACTGTACTGTCGTCCCCTCCCATTTCTCTGGTTCATTCGTTACCGTCAGCACAGCTGACATGCCTGTTTTGCGACACCAGGAAGACAGAAGCTCAGCCATATGTATGACTAGGCACTTCTCATCTTCTTACCAGAATCTGCTGAAGAATGTCTTCTTGATCTGAACTCGTGCAGAGCAAAAATTCGCACATTTGCTCGTTCTAATTTTTACAAGCAAGAACCACTGAATACCTCTTTTGGTTTCATATTGCCGTTAAGTCAGTCGTGCGCGCTGGGACATTTATGGTGACGCTGTTGGTTGTGTTTATTAAACTTCTCCAAGTATTCAGTCAAGTGTGCTCTCTTGGCCATTTTATGCAGACGGTGTATGTTGGGTTTAATTAGACTTCTCCAAGTATCAGCGAGCTTCCACCTGTCGCCTCGACGTCGTGATTAAAAACAAGAATTTATGACTTGGAGATCATGAACTAGAACCGCAGCAGACAGAGCCATTTCCATTCTCACTGAGGACTTCTTACAGTCCCCGAACAGTCCCAGTCCAATATCAAGTGTGCTGAAGCCTCAATGGTGGGGCTGGGTCCAGGCACTCGTCGCCCGAGGTTTTTCAACGCTGCTCAAATTCCCTGGCTACGCCTCGTCCTCTTACCCCCCCCCCCCCCCCCCCCCCCCCCCCCCCCCCCCCCCCGTCCCATCGTCTGTGACATTATCCCCACGCCGCATAATCCCGCTCCCAATCCCAGCCACACCCCGCCTTGCCCTACTGCAGCCTCGGCATGGGCAGTTCACAGGGATCAGTCAATGTCAAGTCGTCGTAAGGCAACCCATCAGAAGAGGCACTGCATTACCGATGTGTGTCACTTCGGTGGTGTTCGGTGGTGCCTCTCCAACATAGTCTCTTGTTCCTAGAGAGCATACATTGCGCCAGAGCCGACATTGCGCTGCCGCCGTATCTCTTCGACGGTGTTCAGCGGTGCCTGTTGCAATCTGACCTATGCAAGACAAGACTCATTAAATCCTCTAGTTTGAGGACTGATTTCTTAGTCGTGGAACCAATGTAAGTGAGCGTGATCTTTCTGAGATACTAAGTATTATTCCTGCCTTTCTTTCTGGCGGATTTGAGTTCATCGCCAACTTCCATGAATTTTTCATCCATCGTACCAGATGCGTTTTACACGCGACTGAACGCTGAGTCCGAGGCTGGAGTTCAGGTAGAAGAATCCGACAGTCTTCGTGAGTCTGTCAACGATCTCCTTGCTCGCTTGTTGTTTGCTTGCTTGATTACTGCACACCCAAAGCCGGCTGCAGAAAGCGTTCAAACATCCTGGGGCCCAAACCAGGATGATACTGTAATCACCATTGGTCATTACTAGAACTGTGTAGAGTTCGGCACGCTGAATCATCAGCTGGTGATATACGTTCCATCGAACTATTCATTCTCTCTCTCTCTCTCTCTCTCTCTCTCTCTCTCTCTCTCTCTCTCTTACTGGGAGGAACGAGGGAGGGAGGGGCGGACGAGAGAGAGAGGGGGCGTTGTTTCACAATCTTACGCCGAATAAACATTTTTAGGGGAGGGGTTGGGGTGGGAGGGGGTGGGGGGTCGCGAGAAAATGTGGGAAACACACAAAGCACCACGTCTATTATGATGGGCGACTGTCTGTCTGCTTGAGATTTGGTGGGGGCGACACGCACTGCGGCGTACGTGCTTGCCTGCACACACACACAGACACAGACATAGACACAGACACACACACACACACACACACACACTCTCTCTC
>JADBJO010000135.1:627500-632500 GCA_016801955.1 Conus betulinus | reverse complement strand
CCGCATCGGAGGTAGAATTATAGATTCGCTCGATAGGAACGATGCATACAGACTCGATCTGGTCTTCAATCTATATGTTCTTAAAGATTTCCTATAACTATTAGGTCGTCACTCTCCTCATTAACAATACATAAATAAGCAAACAAACAAATAAATGAATGAATAAAAGATAGATTCAATTATCATTTATCAGGCCAATAAATGGCATAACTTAAAAAAGAAAAACATCATAAATCCTGGCGCTGCATTTATACAACATTGCCTGAAACCGAAACTTCCAAGTCATACACTAGCATCTGGAACAGCGTATGCATACAGACGTGCCTCTTGAGCACGAACTGTGCACCACAATTTACGTCTCGTACAGATGACATAAAATCGAAATAACCAGATAAATCAATGAAAATAATGTATCTAATTCTAAATGATAGTACCCGCAAAACGTGTCATCAGAGACTGAGAGAACGGTTACGAAAGCGTGTGTCAAGTTTCATCTGAACCATACGGTCATCGGTAAGGCAACTTTCGATCTTGATTTCTCTCGTCTCAGGAATTTCCACAGGAGTACATTATAAGTGTGCCATGATTTAAACAATATCTAGCACGCAGAATCAAGATTTATTCAGTCACGTTATATGAAGAGAACAAGGCACACCTATTCCCCAATCATCGAAGTTCTGGTTGACAGAAACGTGTTGAATGGTACAGGTCTACGCATCCATAATACCTGTCAGCATCAGCATGAATGAAGACAGGGAGTGGAAGTGGGCAAAGAGAGTTCCGAAACTCACCTGAGATTTATGGGTTAGCCTTGTGAACGGTCTTACTCCGTTGATCCCTTGAAGTGATACACCCTCTCTCTCTCTCTCTCTCTCTCTCTCTCTCTTTGTCACCTGTCTTTCTCGGGAAACACAAAACAGCGGAAACAGGACTAAAAGTTGGTGGCCGCGTGAGGACTGGAAGCACAAGGACACAGGAAGAAGGCTAAGGTAGGCAACACAAACCGTTCTGCAGTGCGTACGAACTGCCAGATCAGATCAAGTAAAAAAAAAAAAAAAAAAAAAAAAAAAAAAGCCCCGGAAACTTTTCTTCCTGTTCTTTTTCCCCTCGTGTCTTTCTTTCCTTTCTTAGTCTTCTTCCTTTTTCTTAAAACTACGCTCAGTGGCAAGCCTAGCCTTTCCTGCTACCAACACAGGAAGATGGCCAGTGCGGTTATTATCAGTGAGACACCACTAGCCTACCACACACGCACGCACTCCCACACACGCACCGCAAGTCGACCGACGACACATGAGCTGGAAACAGCACATACAGGCCCCATGTGTGTGTGTGCGTGCGAGTGTGCCATTGAAGCCTGAATCATGTGGCGACGGTGTTTTGCACCACCAAGTTGAATGGCTGGCTGAGGGTTTGTATGAATGGACTGGGGCGGCTCGTGTAGTGTGTGGGGGGTGGGAGGAGAGCTCTGTGTGTGTGTGTGTGTGTGTGTGTGTTACGTGTTGTGTGTCTGTGGTGTGTAATTGCGTGTTGGTCGTCGCAGGTGTTTGTGCTTCTGCTTTGCGGCTGGCTGCTGTACGTAGAAGTCAGAAAGAGGCCTGCTGTCAGGGATGACTCAAACGACTCGGGTCAGCCTAGGCCAGACGGGTTGTCCGGAAAATGTTGAGTCATTACGGCGGGTGGGTAGGAGGGGGGGGGGGGGGGGGGGGGGGGGGGGGGGGGGGGGGGGGGTTAGGATGGGAGGTAGGGTGTTTGGAGTTGGGAAGAAAACATCGAGGAAAACATTTATCTAGACTTGCGTGCGAGCCGACTGAAAGGCTATGAAACAGGAAACAGTGACTTGCATAATGGTTACATCTCTCCAGGTGACTGCTCAAGAGAAGAACTGTAGCAAAACCTCAAAACTGCCCTGAAAGACAGCACATCTTGACACATCTCTATGATACCATGACGTTACAGGACTCCTACCCCTGGATCACCTTACTACCCACCCATCCCTCCCAAGTTCAACAGCCTTTTGAGGTAACAGGAGAGGACCTATAGGCCCCGATGAAGAACTTGGACTGGAAGCAAGGCACTAGAGGTGGCTGTGGACAAACACAGCAGAGATCCAGAAGCAACTCCGGCGATCCCGTTGACGACCAAAGCCTGTTCTTCGCCACTAGCCTAGAAGACCACTGCAGACCCATCCTGTAGCGTTTTCGTTTGGACTGAACTTACATGAAGCACAAGTGCTCCACGATATCAGGAGTCTCAGTTCAGTCCAACGGAAGACTGGTCACAGATCTGAAACAGAAGACAAAATGCGTCTGAGTACCCAGCTCTGCGCAGTTGTCAGCAAGGCCATCAAACACTCGAAGAATGAGTATGGGACCAAATGCACCGTGTCTGACTCACGGGACGATTCGGCATGGACGATATTAACATCAGAAGCAGAGGGGTCGAAAAACTGCTGGCCAACCTGAACCCCACCAAAGCATGTAGACCAGGCAACACAACTCGCCTGCTGAAAGAGCTGGCTGCAGAAGTTGCTATCATTCTCGCAAACCAGTAGCCGTTCATCCCTCCAAACAGATGAGGTTCCCAGAGACTTGAAGGAGGCGCTGGTGACTCCTGTCTTCTAAAAAAAAAACCGAAAACACTACAAGGCGTCTTATTACAGACTACGTCCTTCAGCAGCATCCCATCAACAGTCCTTAAACACGTCTTTTTGGGAGCTATCGTACATCATCTTGAAGAGCACAGCATCCTGTCCAGTCAACAGCACGGTTTCCCGTAAAAACCGTTCCTACAAGACCCATGTACTCGAGAAGGCTTTGCAACGATGGAAAATAGAATAGCGACCGAAGTTATGATCACCGACTTTGCGAAAAGCGTTCAACAAAGTTAACCATAGCACGCTGAGATAGATCACTTAGGCGTCAAAGGAACTATCTACAGGTGAACTGTACACCTCCTCAATGACCACTAAACAAGTAGTGGTGATTGACGGCTCACAGTCAGGCGATGTCAGTGCGAACTTCGGCCTCCCTCAGGGTTCTGTTTTGGCCCTTGCTTCTTTTTGGTGTATACTAATGATCCACCATCTGCCGTTTCCTCAACGCGAAGACTTTTTCTTTCGCATGGAACGGCAGTCTGACGATTCGTCACCTGCACTAACGACCCTAGGAAAATCCATGGGGATCTCCAAAAATTAGACTCTGCGAAAGCGAATAGAAGGTGGAGTTTCGTCCGCAAAAGCGAGTCCAAGTTCTATCCCGGAGTAGGAAGCCACTTATAGCAGAACCCAGCTACGTTTTCCACGATTACATCCTCCAATACGTGACGTCTCTAAAATACCAGTGGGTCAGCTTGCAGTCACACCTTTCCTGAGCTGTAGGGCCCATGTCAATAACATCTGTGCCAAGACAAACAGAACCCTGGTGGATTTCTTGAAGGGAAACCTGAAAGCTAGCTCCAGCAAGAGTAATTGAACCAGGCTGAACCAGCGCAACTTACATACAAGGCCCTGGTTCAGCCTATTGTTGAGTGCCCTAGCACTGTCTGGGGACTCCTACTCCGGCAGACTCTCCTTGAACATTGAGAAGATCCAGTGAAGAGTGGCGAGGTATGTCCTTAACAGACAGAGCAATACCTCAAGTATAAATAATATACTCGCAGCCGCAGCGGCCATCGCTTGAGGAACAACGGCAATTCTCAAGATTCGTCAAACTACGAAAAAAACGCTTTGACTATGTGAGATGACTCGACCTAGAGCCCCTCCCTCCAGAAGCAGAATAAGCCACAACAACTAGCGGTGTCAACGCATTTCCTGCCACGGTGACCGCCGTAGCGACTCCTTCTTCCCCTGGACCATTCGTGGCTAGAACACATTGCCTCTGGAGACTGCCACATTCTCCCCCTCTCTCTACTTGCACTTTCAGCTCGAGAGAGCTGAGAATATCCCACTAACCCACAACACCTCTCTCACCTCCCACCCGATTTGCGTATTCTATTCTGAATCTCTTGCGTGTTAATGATTATCGACTACGAAAGCGGACATTAGAAAGAACAAGAACAAAAACAAGAACAAGATTTGTCTTTGGAGGTATACACAACGACATGGCAGTGTTGTGATGTGCAAAAAGCAAGCACACACACACACACACACACACACACACACACACACACACACACACACACACACACACACACACACACAACACACACACACACACACTAATAAACTGAGTAGTATTAGTAAAAGACTATTGCTCCAGAGCTTCAGGTTAGGTCATGTTTGAGTGAATCAATAAAAACAGACAAATTCACTTTCTGACAGCTATTATGAAGCAGAGATATTAGAGTTCTGGAAACAAACAAACAAACAAACAAGCGAACGAACAAAAACACTGAGTAAACAGATTTTACCTTTATAACAAAATCAGCCTAACCGACCATGTCACAAACAGTGATTGCAAACAAAAACAAGGGTAGGTGGACCTGAAACTGATCCGGCCACTGTCATAACCACTGTAACATGCCGACCCGAACCAGTCCATCCTACAAATGAACCTTGAAGACATCTTGAAAGAGCACGCGGGGCACATGAAAGGGGAACGTGCTGATCGACCGGAAGTGTACAGTGACCGTCATGATGGGCCGATTGACGGCCCGACACTAAGAACGGAAAAACTCCCGTTAAAGTCACAAGTTTGCCGGGCCTGATCGACAAAACAAAAATTATATAGTATTTGAGAAAGTCAGGAAAAGAAAAGAGCACTGAAAGAAAGTCAAGAAAAGAAAAGAGCACTCAAAGAAAGTCAAGAAAAGAAAAGAGCACTCAAATTACCACAAGGTGCGGATTGGGACGTGAGCCCAGGGGTTCCGGACTCTTACCCAGCCACCCACCCCCGACTCTACCCTGAAAAAGGATTTACACATGCATAGTAATTACACAACACGTTATCTCCCAGGAAAGATTTCTGCCCCGTGCACCTCATAATTATCTTCAGCGTCTGGCG
>JADBJO010000135.1:620000-622500 GCA_016801955.1 Conus betulinus | reverse complement strand
CGAAGCTATACACTGACAACAATCATGATCTAGATTACTGACAGAGCAGCTAACAATAACATCAGCAGCTTTGACATTTTAAACCATGTAATCTAATACTGATCGTGGGGCGCCTTGGTTGGCGACACCAACGAAACCTTTAGAACCTAAGAGGGGATAAAAATGATTGTCTTGCCTCGACGAAGAAGCGCGCGCACGTCGTCGTGTGTGTGTGTGTGTGTGTGTGTGTGTGTGTGTGTGTGTGTGTGTGTGTGCGTGCGTGCGTGTGTGCGTGCGTGCGTGCGTGCGTGCGTGCGCGCGCGCGCGCTGCGTGCGTGCGTGCGTGTGTGTGCGTGCGTGTGTGTGTGTGTGTATTTTTACGGTTTGTTGTTTTATTGCCAGAAACTATGTATGACATAAGATGTATACAGAGAGAGAGAGAGAGAGAGAGAGAGAGAGAGAGAGAGAGAGAGAGAGAGAGAGAGAGAGAGAGGTCCTTATTTACAGGCAAACTGAACTCTTAGTAGTTTCTCCAATTGATAATTGAGGCCGATATGGAATTTAAAACATGAATAAAAACCTAGAAGCAAAAAGAGTGATGGGGCTGAAAAGATGTCTCTGGTTTTCTTTCTTTCTTTTTTTTTTTTTTTTTTTTTTTTTTTTTTTTTTTTTTGTTTTTGTTTCTTTCTCTTTGGTGGTTGCTGTTGTTGGTTTCTTTTTTTAGCACCACGATGTAGGCTACTGACTGATATGAATAAAGATCCGGGAATCTGCCCATTGCCACGCGAACGGGCACCAACTTATGCGGCAGGGATGCCTAAATGGCAGGGTAATAAAGGTCGTTCATACAAACACACACACACACACGCACACACACACACACAAACACACACATACACACACACACACACACACACACACACGCGCGCGCGCGCACGCACGCACGCACACACGCACGCACGCATGCACACACACATCATCATCATCATCATCATCATCATCATCATCATCGCCACCATCGCGGATGGTTTTGACATTGTTTAGATTGCTTGGGTGGTGATGTGGGTGTCAGGTGGTGAGGTGCGTGTGTGTGTGTGTGTGTGTGTGTGTATGTGGGGGGGGGGGGGGGGGGGGGGGGGGCGGGGGGGGGGGGGGGGGGGGGGGGGGGGGCGGGGAGCGAAGTGATCAACCCCATTTTTAATGGAGATGAAATGGTAACAAATAGAAGAGATGTGTGGAAAAGACTGGATGGGATGAAAGTGGACTGAGTGGATGGGTGGGGTTGGGCTGGCCGGGAGCGTTGTTTTTCAATCCAGCAGGATCTGAAGCCTTCCACTGAGAGTGAAGAAGGCTGCTTCACGTGGAAGACAATTCCGTTCACTAGTGGTACGTGCAAAGATGCAGTGAGTTCCTGGGCTCAGCTTCACATCATGTTCAGACAGGAGGCAGGTCGACAGGGGGGACGGGCGGCTTTCGGATCAGGTTGAATGAACTATTGATGGCAACTTGAAAAGACTTGCCAGCTTTGGGGAGCGTCACTTTGCCGCGGGCTTTCAGTGAAACACAGAGAAGCGTTTCCCAGAGGTGAGGTGGCAAGAATTCTTGCTTGCTTGGCGAGTGTCCGCGCGTTTCATTGCACACCTTAGCAGCGAGCCGGGCTAGGAACAGGCGAAAGTTTGCTAGACTGTCGTGTGTCTCTCTCGCATGCGAACAAACATGGCCGATAGTTGTAACGTCATGAGTAACGTTCTATGGTTGCTACATAAAACGATCGAAGCACCCGATCCTTCAGCAGCAAGAAGACCTTGAACACTGTTGATTTGAGTTGTTGTCTTGCACCCGTTTGTTTACTCTTCTCGCCGCAAAGATAAGCTAGCCACCTCGCAATTTCTCGCGTCTTTGAAACTCGTCTCTGAGTTGCTAGGCGAACATGCCTATTCCACACTTGATGTTTGACAGAGGTGGGCTCTTCCAGTGACCAAGCCATGGTGACTAGCAGCAGCACGGCAGTGAACTTTTCAGGGGTTGCTGATGTCTTCGGCTGTAGGATGATGTCTTTGGCTTTGGCTGTGGTGGGGGGTCTCAAGACAGAAGAGACGTGTATACTGTGTACGTCCAGGTGGTACGAACGTCTTTTGCTTGACGTTGATTGGTTGAATACCTGTTTTCACATTAACGGAGCAAGCGTTTTGCTAGCAGGTTTCGCAGGTGGTGTCAGAAATAAGAATATCTTTTCGAGAAATTTTATGAGATGGTGACACTCAGGTAGTTAAAGATTTGTTTACCGTCTTCAGTTTCTGGCCATGGTCACGAAGATGGTAGGAACCTGCCAGTGTTTGGGGACTTCTCTGCCCGTAATGTGGCGCGGAGTCTCAGTAAGGTATTCAGTTATTCTTTTTTTAGTCATAGATATGAACGATCTTGTACTAGCTCGACCACACACACACACACACACACACACACACACGCGCGCGCGCGCGTTTGAACGTACACACACACACACACACACACACACACACAC
>JADBJO010000135.1:610000-612500 GCA_016801955.1 Conus betulinus | reverse complement strand
GCAGAGGGGGGAGGGGAGGGAGCGGAAGAGGAAGGGGGTACCTGTAGTCGCGCGTACGTACGTGCGTGCGTGCGTGCGTGCGCTGTGTGTGTGTGTGTGTGTGTGTGTGTGTGTGTGTGTGTGTGTGTGCTGAATTTCCGTAAATCATTACACGTATCATATTACAGACTGTTTATACACTCACTTTATGCTTGACTCATGCACAAGGATTTGAAAAAATCATATCGTAAAATTCTGACTCGCAACTGTCGGTGCCATTTAGAGACATCCAGTCTTGTTGATAAGATAGGGACACACACACACACACGTACACACACACACACACACACACACACACGGTGATGGGATTTTACTTGTGTGCAAGATGTTATGCGTGCGTTTGCACACGGAACCTCGGTTTATAGTCTCATTCGAAGGACTGTATGGGGAATGGAGTCAGAACCAATGTTAACTCCGAGGGAAAAATTCCCCTGTACCGAAATTCGAACCCGTAACCTCAGGATCACGAGTCCGGCGCTCTACCAACTGAGCTATTCCGGCCCCCTGTCCTTTTCTTCGTGGTGTGTATTTCTCTATAAAAAACATCCCCTTCTCTGTTATGTGTCCAATACTCTATGCAATGTACCTGACCTTCACTACGCTTGTCCATCTCTCTATGCAATGTCCTTTTCTCTATGCTCTCTGTCCAGTTCTCTACACTGTGTCCTCTTTACTCTGCTGTGTCTATTTCGGTGCACATTGTTTTCTTCTGTATGCTGTATCAGTTTCTCTTTCTGACGTCCTTTTTTTAGGCTGTGTTCATTTCTCAATGCAATGTCCTCTTCTCATGCTGTGTACTTTTCTCTGAACAATGTCCTTTGTGTTGTGACTGTCTCAAATCCTCTTCTCTACGCTGTGTCCATTTTTCACCAAGCAACGTCCCCTTTTCTATGTTGTGTTCATTTCTCTATTCAATGTCCCCTTCTCTATGCTGTGTCCTTTTCTCTTTACAATGTCCTCTTCTCTATGTTGTATCCACTTCTCCATGCAATGTCGCCCTTCACTATGCTGTGTCTAATACTCTTAATACTATACAATGTCCTCTTCTCTACGCTGTGTCCATTTCTCTATACAGTGTCATCATCTCATGTCGTATCTTTTCTCTGAAAAATGTCCTTTGTGCTGTGACTATTTCATGTCTACTCTCTTCTCTTCGCTGTGGTCATCTTCTTTATAGAGTGTCTCCTTGTCTGTGGTGTGTCCATTTCTCTATACATTGTCCCCCTTCTCTATTCTGTGTCCGTTTCTCTATACAGTGTGCTCTTCTCTATTCTATGTCTATTTCTGTACATAATGTCTCCTCTGCGCTGTGCCCATTACATTGTCTTATCTATACAATACCTCTTTCTCTATACTGTGTCCACTTTCTGATACAACCTCGCCTTGTTTTTGCTTGGTCAATTTCTCTCTACAATGTCCTCTTCTCTACGCTGTTCTCTATACTCTATGCAATGTTCCCTTCTGTGACGCTTTGTCAGTTTCTCCACACCATATCCGGTTCGGAAGGCTAGAGAAGGCTCTCTATTCTGTGAATATTTTTTTCTGTGCAGTGTTCTTTCCTTGGTGATGTGCCAAGGTTCCCTTCTCTCTGTCTCTGTCTCTGTCTCTCTGTCTGTGTGTGTGTGGTCTGTGTGTGTGTGTGTCTGTGTGTCTGTCTCAATCTCTTCTCTCTCTTTATATCTCTCTCTCTATACTCTCCTCTTCTCTATGCTGCAACAACTTCGCTGTGTGTGTGTGTGTGTGTGTGTGTGTGTGTGTGTGTGTGTGTGTGTGTGTGTGTAATAATGCATCTTCTCTTCTTTGTATCCATTTCTCTATACAATGTCCTCTTCTCTATGCTGCAACAACTTCGCTAGACAATGCCTTATTCTCTACTTTGTGTCTATTTTCTGTAATATCTCTCTTCTTTAGACCGAATCCCCCAAACAATGTCCTCTTCCCTACGCTGTGGCCATTTCTCTAAACACCGACCCTTTTTCCATACGGTGTCCATTTTTCTATACAAGATCCCCTTATGTATGTTGTTCCTATGTCTCTGCATACAATGTCCCTTTCTCTGTACCTTGTCCATTTCTCTATACAATATCCCCTCGTCTATGCTGTGCCTATGTCTCTATGCACTATGTCCCTTTTCTCTGTACCTTGTCCATTTCTCTATACAATATCCCCTCGTCTATGCTGTGCCTATGTCTATGTACAATGTCCTTTTCTCTGTACCTTGTCCATTCTCTATTCAATATCTCCTCATCTATGCTGTGCCTATGTCTTAATACAATGTCCCTTTCTCTGCACCTTGTCCATTTCTCTATACAAGATCCCTTTTTCTATGCTGTGCCTATGTCTCTATACAACGTCCCTTTCTCTGTACCTTGTCCATTTCTCTATACAAAATCCCCTTTTCTATGCTGTGCCTATGTCTCTATGCAATGTCCCTTTCTCTGTACCTTGTTCATGTCTCTAT
>JADBJO010000135.1:595000-600000 GCA_016801955.1 Conus betulinus | reverse complement strand
TGTTTTTTTTTTTGTTTTTTTTTTTTTTTTTTTTTGGTGGTGGGGGTGTGGTGGTGGTGGTGGTGGTGGAAGAGATGAGTGTGTAGCAGATTAATTTGTTTCAGTGCCAGCCTTCCAACCTGGATGATCAGGGATCACTCTTTGTCCGATCTCTTCCCTCGGATTTGTCCAGCTTGCAGGCGGCCCTTCCAGAAGCTCAAATCCTGCCGCTCTGCGGGTCACTGAGACTTGCAAGCTACCGAACACTGTAGTAAAAACAATGTGGTGGCTGCACACCAAAATTCAATGCGCCTAGGCCTCGCTTAAGGAGTCGATTATTTATAGACTGGCGTAATTAAATTGTTTTGAGAAATCTTATTGTGTCTGAAAGCCGATTCTCCTCGTTTTCTTTCATATGGCTATCAAGGTACAACCCAGGTGGTTCCAAGCAGACAGATCGATATTAAAGGGATGGGACTATTTAGGCACTTCCTGCTGGTGCAGAGATAGGGTCACAGGTGAGTGGAAAGGCCTGAAATGTGACGTCAGTTAAGGGGAAGGTCATGCATTTGGAGATTGTGATTTTGTCGGTAAAAATCCCCAGAAACAATGGAGATAATTGATGGGAAGTCGTTCTTTTGATCGATTATCAGTTTAACATTGAATGGCTCAAATTTATGCTAAGCCTCAAAACGCTTACATGGATTATATCATGTTTTAGTGCAAAATCCAAATGTGGCATGTGGCCTGTTGAGAAGAAAAAGGAATCTCGCCTGTTACAAGCCTCCAATATTGTTAACACTAAAGACTAAATTCATGCCACACTACTCTCAGAGCGGCGCGAGCGCGTCAAGGTAAGTTAGCTTCCCCTTTATCACAAGAACATCTTAACATACCCAGTTTACGATGGATATCCACCGAAAACTGAGTATTTCCTTGTACAAGAGCAGGATGTTTCTGCTTTCATACACAAATGTTGTTTGCATACCTTATTTCAGCTAAACGACCGTTCGAGCGTACTTTCTTAAGAGTACTGGGGGGGGAAACGGGAGCAGCAGGAAGTGGGACGGGTAGGAGAGAGAAGGAAGAAGGAAAAGCAAAGTCACGTCAGCACCATCCAGGACAAACATGGCAACTGGCTCACGCAGGGATATTGATAGTTGGTATTTCCAAGTTCATTCGTGTACCTGAATAAACATCTGGGCAACAGATGGAAACCAGAATTCGCCAAAGAGTTCAGCGTTAGACGGTCCAAACATAAATCCCGCTATTGTTCTCTTACCACAGCCTACAGCTGGCGTCGTTCTTCTTTCAAACTCAGTGCAACAATCGTCAGTCATGTGCACCACAGACGCCTGCTTGTCAAAAAGAGGATATACTAAGTGTCCAGAAGACTGCTTTAAGGGCTGATCGAGACGGCGACACATTGTGTAGTGGGGAAAACCCCCCATTTATTTTGTATTATTGCCACACATCCAGTTGCCAAGTGCTTTATCAGGATCATAATTGGACATGGACCTGTGTTGATGATGATCACACACACACACACACACACACACACACACACACACACACACACACACATATATATATATATATATATATATATATATATACACACGCGCGCGCGCGCGCAAATACATCGATCGATCGATCGATCGATCGATCGATCGAGAGAGAGAGAGAGAGAGAGAGAGAGAGAGAGAGAGAGAGAGAGAGAGAGAGAGCGTATTTGACGGTGTGGAATAGTATGTGGTATTTGACTGTGTGAAATAGTATGTGAAGACTTATCGTAAGATTTAAATAATGTTAGTGTATTTGCCGAAAGATGTGTTTGAGATATACTTAAGAACTCCTTCTGAGAGAGAGAGAGAGAGAGAGAGAGAGAGAGAGAGAGAGAGAGAGAGAGAGAGAGAGAGAGAGAGAGAGGACGCTTAATGTTTTGCTTTTAACCAGCAGACCACGTAACATACTTTTAGAAATAAATTAAGTAAGAATTATCTAAACCTCGTGTTTGCTCTGTATCCTCTCCATGGGCCACCCCCATCTCATCTCGATCACTGTCTTCCTTCTCTCTCTCCCCTCTCATCTCAAATTTCCTTCCAACCATTCCCACTCTCATCACTACCCTCTGACATCTACTTTTCCTTTTAAACCCCTAGTCTTCACCCCACCTCTTTCATCACTTCTCGCTATCAGCGTTCTCTCTCTCCTCCCCTCCCCTTCTCTCTCTCTCTCTCTCTCTCTCTCTCTCTCTCTTTTTAAAAAAAAAAATGTAGACTACATAAATCACACCTGTAACTTTGATCTATGAGCTTTGTTATTTAGCAGAATGTTTTGTTTCAAGAATACACGAAAAATAGCACGACGAACGGACGTTCTGTGGTTTCAAATGTTCGTCTTCAATTTTTTAGACAAAGTCAGCAGTTACAGAAAAGCCCAGCAGGTTCGTGTATTTTCATTAACTCTTAGACAGAATGGTGCAGAGAAGAGGCGTGATTTATGCAGACAGACTGCACGACGATTGACTGATTTTGTTTCATGGGAGCTTTTGGTGAAGGACTGGTCAAGTAGAGATGGTTGAATGCGAGTGAGTTATGGGATATGTGAGCTGAGATGCAAACTAGGCCACTACTAATCTCTGCAAGTTGACGGTTTATAAATAGAGGCGCAGTAGTAGATGACGTTTTCCAGGTCTCATGATCGCCCCCCCCCCCCCCCCCCCCCCCCCCCCCATCCATCCCATCTTCTTCCTTTCTTTCTTTTCTTTTCTGTTTTTATTTTAACGTGGCAGATTAGCTGAGGTATAATGTCGAGGGGTCTGCTTGCTATCCATCGTGCACATTCATTTGAAAACGGGATAGCATATCGCTAGGTCTGCACTCCAAGTCGGTCAATCCGGCGACACAAATGCTTTGTACAGATGTAAAAAGGGCCGGTTGAAATCCACCCCATGCTACTTTGAGACTTAGCACACGAGGTTGCTTAATCCCTTATTTACTTGTTTGTTTAATAGATCTGTTCAAGAGGCGAGCTGCTGACAAAGTTGTAAGAAACAGGTCGAACTGCCTCGATAGGTGTCACAAGAGTAAAGCATTCTTCTATCATCCAGTGACTTTGACGATGAACGTGTGCAAGAATTTTTCTTTTTACATGAACAGTTTTTTTTCTTTTTACATGAACAGTTTTTTTTCTTTTTACATGAACAGTTTAGTTAATGACAGTTTATTATCAAAATATCAGTTTGGTTTCACAAAAGGTCGCTGTTGTGGTATATTGATGTAAAGGTATAACCCCCTATGATGCCTGAGATGACGACGAGGGGAAAGGTACATTAAATGCAAGTTTAAATTCCCAAGACGCAATCCTTTGTACTTGAATAAATGCTTCGGAGCATTGAAGAAAACCTCTTGGCACACGCCGGTCTGGAGCACACAAGACACAAATGCAAGGTGTTTTAGTATATCAGTATCTCGGTTTCTATGTCATGTTCTTTTTTGATTTTCAACAATGAAAAACTAAAACGTTTCCTTGTCTCGGCAGGTGATCATGGATATTCAATATGATAATTCTGTGTTAATTTTTAAGTGAGATTAAACTCCCCAAATTTGTTATCATGTGTTCATGGTTCAAAATAAGGCAGTCAGTCCGGAATTATGGCAAAATGGATAGGTCAGTACCGTTTTTAAAAAGAACCATAGTAGTCTTTTCAATGTATGATGTTAAGATACTAGGTAGTTGCTGAGTTTCTCGAGTTCCAGGTGATTTGATATCGTTCTATAAACATCTTAATCTTTTTCAGATGTTTTGTTGCATTCATATATATGAAATACCATCAGTATACTTCTCAAGGACAGCACTGCTTGATGAATACTTTGGCAGCCTTAAAGTAAAACATTGAACAGGTAAGGTGCAGTCACTGACCCCTGTAGAATTGCCATTCCAGATGATTTTGGTGTGGAATAAGAATGTCCTACTTCCCCTTGAATACTTCTTTCTATATAACAACCGTTTCATAAGATAAAATGTCATCAGGCAAGGCGATTTTGATTTACAGAGTAATCTGTCCTGCCACATATGATGTAAGTATTTTTTCAAATTCTTATTTAGGGCAATTTATATTTATTTAAGTAACTAGTTTGACCATAATGACCAATTGCTGATTAGCCTTTTTGGAATCATACCTGACTTGGGATCATGATTTTTAATAAAAGTAGGAAGAAACTCTAGGAGAGCTTGACAGTAGAAGGTCTTCAGAAAAGAAACCGTCTTCGGACAGGTGTTTGGGCCCTGAACTCCTTACACTCGAAGGGGGCCGGGCCGCATCCAGGTCATGACTCCCAGCTGCCCTTCTACTGCCAACATTTTTTTTTTTCTGAAGCTGCTGGGATTCGAATCCGCAACTTTTGGATGGGTGGGCGTCTCAAGGTGTGCGTGTTTAGACGGATGTCTTACCCTTCTGCTAACATGACACCTGTTTTAAGTCGGGAAATTTACGCCTTACGAAGTCCACTGTTGTTTCCTCCTCGACCAGATCCAGCTGAAACTCTTTTTGTCTGTCTTTACTATTGCCGTTAGGGTTCTGGTCCTCTTCTTACCTGAAATCCTGAGGTGTTTCATGAGATGATAGGCTGATGAGCCGACAAAACCCTTGCTCCAACTAACATGGCGAGAATCTGGGCCTGAAAGCCGGATTCCCTCAAGCTGCTGGCTAGATTGGCATTCTTCTCATTCTTGTAGAGGTGCGCTCGCTGCATTCTGTTTTCGTATGGCAAAGCGAGTTCAAGCAGAATCATTTGCTTTGATGAACCTGAGTGGAGAACAATATCCAGTCTCATGCCTTTCTTCCTGATGACCTCTTGATGGTTCTCCTGTTCTGGATGGTCTACTGTGCATTCCCAGCCATCTGTTCCATCCACTAAACACTGCTTCCATGCACTTGATATCACAGTTGTTTCCAGACCATGATTTGGCCTCCTGTCATATAGAACTTTGTTGCTGGAGCTTCTGATGGCGTAGAG
>JADBJO010000135.1:470000-587500 GCA_016801955.1 Conus betulinus | reverse complement strand
CGCACACCACACACACACACGCGCGCGCGCGCACGTACGCACGCGCGCATGCATGAACACACGCGCACGAGTGGGGACAAATCCGCAGAGAGAGAGAGAGAGAGAGAGAGAGAGAGAGCTCTAGGCAGAGAGGAAGGAAGCAGCTTTAAAAACCATGTGACTTGGTCAGCCAATGAAGTATCTTGTTTAGTGTCGACGATCTGAAGTGCGTCGACGATTGTACTGTATCAAACCTTTCGCGGGATACAGTGCTCATCTCGATATGCCAAACAAACCGAAAAAAGGAGAAGGTAAAAAACAACACGTTGTCTCTTTTCTTTTTCTGAACATTGCGGATGATTCCGAAAAGAGCATGTTACTCAGTATACGTACAGCGAAGTGCGCTGCCGAAGCAGCTCTATCAGAGCATGCTTGTCGTTATGCGTGGAATTTTTGTTTTTGACTTAATTACTGAATCATTCGCCTGGTTTTCACGGCAGTCGGATCTCTGTTATTTTTTCAGACGACAACAAAGACCGTTGGAAACACCAAGACCACGGGAAAGGAAGGAAATGAAAACGTTGACAATGAGGTAGGCATTCTATGGATTTTCTTTTCGTCTTATTTCTGAACGCGGCCATGTCTGATGTTGACATCGATAACAACATGGCGGTAGGAAGCACATTCTCATTATCCTCTGGTCAAGCAGACAGAGAGATATTGTATTTGCAGATGTCAAGATCTAGATAATATACAGATGAGGCATCTTATTTTGATTGTAATTTTTGAGCCGAACATCAAAAGTATTTTGATTCAGTGCCTAGTGTAATGGTAATACTACGAACGAGCTTCATTTGGATAGGAGGTCTTATCTTTCGGTACTTCATCATTATTCATTATGCCATTCTTGGTGTGCATCCACGCAACAGAAACATCAAGGTGAAAGCAGAAATGTTAAGAGTTAAAACCATTGCAAATCCAGCTTGTCAAAAACAGCTCAGAAAACCAACGGATTTTAATAAAACCATGGGAAAAATCATACAGAATAATATACATCAGTTCAGTAGATTGATTTGTTTTTGTTTGTGATCCAAGTGATATATGTCTGCACATGAATAAATAAGTAAGCATGTGTGTAATACACAAGAAATAGCATTAAGAAGAGTCTTCTGAGTTAGCTTACACATGAGGTAATGACACACTTGTAAAATACCTACACTTTGTTGGAAGTGTGAAGCTCCGTTGGCATGGTGATGATTGCATTTTTAACTGTCATTAATAGACGATGACAGTACACAGGTTTCGAGTATGGGGAAAACATATCACATGTGATTTCCAGATAACAATACAAACCAAAAAAATTCTATAGTCAGAAACTGAGACAACAAAGGCAGCAATAGGCTATTGAATATGACTTCATTTGAACCAAGTGAGTCTGCTTGAGAAGGAAGAACAAGAGTGATTTTGTTCGTAACTTGCAAGAATATGAGATCCTTTAATGTCATAGAGGGTTTTGCCATCATAATATTACAGAGTACAGTCAGCAAAAGATGTAAAGCTACTAACAGCATATCTTTTTGTAGATTTCTTGATAGATGGCATAAAAGTGATTGGTGAAATTGGTATACTATGCTGGCTGATTTGCACAGAATTTAACTACAACTGTAAAAGCATTATAACAAATCAGAGTTACCTCTGGTATTTATTTAAAAGATGATTAATTCACAATCTTGATTTATTTTTTTACCGTTAAGTTAATGTGAAGTGATGAACACACTTTTAAAAAAATGTCAAATTGTAATTTTTGTTTGTCAAGACTACATTAGATAATGCATATATGTGTGTTTAAACTGATAAGAAAATGTAAAAGAAAAATTATAATAAAACCCCTTAAAACATTTTAATAGATTTGAATTCTAATGGTGTGTCTGAGAAGATAACTTTAACAAAAAATGTTTTGCAGATTGTTAACAAAAAGTTGAATTCTAAAGTTATTCTGAAATCCAGTGTCATGAATTTTTCTCTCATCATCTGATTATGTTCTGTGAAATAAGTTTAAAATCAACATTTGTTTAAAACTTGCTGTATTGTAACTTTTATTCAACAACGATGGTCCACAGTGAAGCAGTCACTGTGTTCACAACTAAGTAATTTACAGGAAATGTGTACTTTCATTTCCTCACTTCTTCATGAACAACATGTGCCTTTGTTATGAACCAAGCAAGCAGTTCAGTGGAACATGTATCAGACACATTTGTAGACTTATTTTAGTGGGCTGATTTATTGAGTTTGTACATTGGAAAAAAATGTATTCATAACATGTGTTGGAAGAAAATCAAGTTTCAAATATTATCACAGTATTTTGGTTTTAATGTGAAAGAAATATTTGCCATTGTAATTTCCGAAACGATGAAAGCTTATATAACTTGACGGATTAAGTTTATGTTTTCATTGTCATGATTTCAATTTATGTTGTTACTGTTAATCAGAGTTAATGATACTAGGAAGTATATTTAGGGAGTATGTAGGTTCAGCAGATGATTATGATAGATACATGTGACATTATGAAAGACAAAATGTGTTGATATTTCAGTTTTAGCAGCCGTAAGAAAGGAAAATGTTGTGGTTTACTTTCAGTAGTGTACCTGTCATGATCATGCTATTTGTTAGATGGTTGTCCTGAGTACGAGTGACGGAAGAAATTATATGTAAAATTGTGTGTCTCATGTCTTCATTAGTATGCTGACCCACTTATCAGTCCTTTGCATGGTGGAATGTGAAGTGCCCCTGGCCTTACTGTGTTTCAGTTTTAGATTGGGCAAGGAACATTTATGTTTCAAGGCAGAAAGATTTTATTTAGCTTTTCTAGCAGATAGTATGATCCATAGAGTAATTGTCCATATTTGAACAGTTGTGGCTGCATGACTGCCTGGGGCAGGTGATCACTTGAATTGAGCAGTGTGCTGTGACCTGCCTTTCGGGCAAGAGTGACCTTTCGAACATCCATGGAGAAATTAATGTTGAGCGTTATTTTGCTGATACAGGAAAATCATTGCAACAGCTGGAGATTCCTGTTCTTGAAACTAGTATTTTAAAGTTACTGTTTATGACATCAGCATCATGATGCAGTTCTGCAAGTGCATAGCCAGAAATCTTTGGCCAAGCTGAATGGAGTGCACAGGTTATCTAATTTGCTGCTTGCTGATGAGATGGCAGACATTGAGAAATTGCAGTATCCACTTATTTGTCATGTAGTACTTTAAAGAATTTAAAGGTATTACTGATTAATGGTGAGATGTTTTATCTTGAGGGCAGGTAGAAACTTGTAGAATGCAGGTAAAACAAAGAGAAAATAAGTCAAGTCCTCATGTCCTTTTGATTGTTGCTTGGTTGTGCATTTTATAGATTTTCATAGTAGGATATTGTCAGTACTAATAGTTCCCTATGAACTCATGAATTTCAGTGAAAACTAAAGCTAAAATCAGGGATGACTATCAGGGTTAAGAAAATCTGGGACAAAATTCAAAGTGCTAGTCAAGTTCCTGGAGTTTGGTCACTTGTTCAGTATGTTAGTATAATAATGTCGTCGTCACAAGATCTCTGTGTCCTTCACAAGAGCAGCTCACTCCATTTTGTCTACCCAGTTGTGGCAGTAATAAAAATGTATCTATAGGTGAGAAGCTGCCAAAGTGAAACAGATGGACGAAGGTTGTGTGAACAATCTTTTGGTTGTGTCCAATCGGAATGGACCATTGTCTGATCGACTCGTGGTGTAGTAAAGTGGAGGAAGCAGCGAAGGATTTCTGTTTGTTTAGTGACTGTCATGTTAAAGTGTTAAGGTGGGGGTGTAGGTGTCACTGCGTACCATGCTGAGGCAAAATAAATGTAAGTTGAGCAGCTGGAATTTCAGGTACAGATTTTTGGTGGAGGAGGTGAGCTGATTTTCAGGGATTGTTGATTTTTCTCAGTGGGAACCCTTGTTTCCTTTTTTCGCCATTTTTGTTGTTGTTGACTGGGGGGGGGGGGGGGGGGGGGGGGGGGGGGGACATAAAGTTGTTACCTGCCCTCGTGCAAAACTACCCAGGTTCTTACCTGCTTCCATGCAAGTCTACCTACCTGTTGATTTGTGATTATTTTGAATGATTTTATATTCTCTGAAGAGCAAAATGATGCAGAAACAGGAAAATACAAGTTTGTTGTCTGGCCCATTGCTGGAAAATGGTTGAGATGTAATTAAAAAAAAAAAAATTACACAATTTAAATTCTTAAGTCTCCATTCTAGTTTGCCTGTGCCTTTTGACTCGGCCCGTCATTTGGCACGAGACATAATGATGTCGATCCTGTGAAACAAAATCTCCAGTTGTCACGATGATCGTGAATTTTTACAAAATAATGTTGAACTTCTGCATCTTTGCTGCAGGGTTTTCAAAGAAAAATTGCCCAGGCCCGATGGACAGGTCACAGCATTCCTCACCTGCCCGACACTCATGATCACCTGCCCCTAGCGGTTGGGCAGCTGTTACTGTCTTACCATGAAGTTTGAAACCGTCAATATAGTTTGAGCTGCTGACTTTTGCATTTGTAGACATACGTTTTTCTAGAGACTGTACATCTGAGTAACATGATGAATGGCCCAGGATTTCACAAATAAAAGTCATATCACTGAAACAAGTATTATGCAAAATACATTTTAAGAATTAACATGTGGAAATACTTCATATTCCAAGTATCATAACATGATTTACTGTAAAATTGATGTGTATTATTGATAAACAGTTCTCTCTCTCTCTCTCTCTCTCTCTCTCTCTCTCTCTCTCTCTCAGTAAGTTTCTCTCTCTCTCTCTGTTTTTACCTGTAGTCAGATAGTCTTTTGAATTTCTAATTGATAAAAAACAAACAACAAAATACTCAGTTGGCAAGTATCTAATTAACTTAGTTGTAGGATAATGAAATTACATAAAAGTAAGCTTTCTTCGCTTGTGTGCCTTGAAACTTTGTCTTAGTTCAGTGCCTGCATGTTTGAAAGAAATATGAATGATGTAATTGCTGAATTAAACATATCTTTTAATGTGTTCATTATTAAGTTGTACATCATGTAGCTTGCTGATTAAAATGCATGATTGTTTGAAAGAAAATTTGAAATCTTGAAGTTCCTAAAGGAGAACAGGATTTAGGACACTTTATCAGTTCAAATTCTGTGAAATATACAAACACTGACTTGGCTCATGGACTCCTATTGTGAACGCACATAAGTCACGTGGTGAATCTTGAGAAATGTGGAGTACAGTTTACATTTAGTTACATTTAGTAAGATCTTTTGTTTTATTAACTTATTCTTAGTGATAAATCTATGGTTAAATATCAGTGTGAAATTGTCTAACCCATCTTTATAAAGAGCTGTAATTTTTTTTTTTACATATGTTGACTTTTTCTGACATCAGGCAGGAAAACGGAAAAAATTCATCACAACCTCAAAACGCGCAGAAAATCATCCACCACCAGCTTCCATAGCAAAGTTTCAAGTACCCAGGACCACCACATATAAAGAAAGACAACGTCAAAAACTCATCACGATTCAATGTGTCCAAGAACCGGGAACTGCAGAAATTGCCTTTCTTGAAAGGTAAGTAGTTATGTTGAACTAGTTTCAATGTTCAAACTTGATTTGGGCATAAAAGTATTACTACAGTTTGTGAAAATTGATTTTGGGATTTTCTGTCTTGTTTAATACTCGCTTTCATATTTATTTGAATAATGTGTTATACTGAGTGTGTGGGTGAATGTGTTTGTGTGCACTTGTGAACCAGTGTAAGCATGTGATCATGTGCGTTTGTGTGTTTTGGGAAGAGTAAGAGGAAAGAGGACAAGTAGGGGATGTTAGGAGTGTGGGAGGAGGGGACAGAGAAGAGTGTGTGTATTGGACTTTTGAATGCGATGTATTGTTTTGACGAGTGATCTTATCTTTTTTTTAATGACTTCTTTATGTGTGCCTTATGCTTTTAAATGGCTCTCTTTATGCATGCCTTAGCCATATTTTCTTGTCATTGTTAACATGATACTGGGAATATGGTTTAACATGCTGATATTCTTGCATAATGCTCTCTCTCTCTCTCTCTCTCTCTCTCTCTCTCTCTCTCTCTCTCTCTCTGCCTCTCTGTGTGCCTCTCCTCTTTTTTCTCTGCTTGCTTCGTTTGTACTCTTTTCCCCTGTGCTTGTGAATTTTTTTTTCATTGATGCTTTTGTTTTATGGCAGTGCCTGTAAGAGCTCATTGAGCTTGCTTTTAACAGATGGTCTTATCTGAGAAAAAAAATATGAAGAAGAAGGGGAGAAATCAAGGACAAATGTTTTTATTTTTAGTGGTAAAACATGTAGGAGAGGCAAGCACCTTTCTGGTTACACAGCATGAAAAGACATTCACTAGTAAATGTCTGACACAGTGACAGAAGTAAATGTTTCTGAAGTTTTCCTAGTTATAAGTTGTTTTAATGCTCTTCACGTTTTTTTTTCTTTCAGGGAGTAGCTTACCCACTGAAAGTATTGTTACAGATATTTATACCACAGTTTAAACATTTTACAGGGTACACGAGTAACCAAAAACTTGCTGGTGCTGAATGTGAAAGTTTGATGACCTGGCGATGAAAGCAGGTGATCTTAGGACTTTAGCAGCTGACTTTGTGTTGCCTGCTACACAGTTTGTCAAATCAGTGAGCTGTTTTATTTTTGTAGCCATGTAGCTAGACAGCTTGAAAGATTCATCAGAGTGTGTTCCTCTTTTTTTTTTTTTTTTTTTTTTAAATTATCTCTCTATTTTTAACTTTCATTTGTGACTTAATGCTATGGTGATTGGTGATTTGGTGTCAACATCATTGACTGATGACAAAGTTTATCATTTCATGCAATACTTAATGCTGTGCTGATTTGGTGACAACGTCATTGACTGATGACAAAGTTTATCATTTCATGCAACTGACATTTGCTGGCTCCACCGTCTTCTGTCTTTGTGTGTGTGTGTGTGTGTGTGTGTGTGTGTGTGTGTGTGTGTATGTGTGTGTGTGTGTGTTTTAAAACAATTTGTTCAATGCCAGTGGTGCCCATAAAGGAGAACTTAAATCATGACAAAATGAAGTCTGTTGATTTCAGGTAGAAAGTTCGTAATTTTGGTTGAGCTTCAGGTTATTGCATCAGCATTTCATAGTGGAATCAGACAACATTGATGTGATATATATACATGCGAACATCTTATTGCATGTTCATGACTGTGATCTGAAGTTTCAAAGGGGATATGGCAAGTTCATTGCCTGTTTGATGCACAGTCAGTTGCACTGATCTGGGAGCACTTCTTGTTGAAGTGGTAAAGCTAAATATATTACACTTGTTAATTTCTGTCACTAGTTAGTGTTTTCTGAAAGTAGAAAATTCATAAGTTTGTATTACAGGTAAAGAATTAACAGATCCATAAACTTTAATTCAGAATACACCACTTTTATTGTGGATTCTTATGATTAAATTTTTTTTTTTTTCCAGTGTGTAAATTAATTTTCAAAGAGAGATTTGAAATTTGACCGAAATTAATGAAGTTGGGGGGGAAAAAAAAACTATCCAATCCATAATTTCATTAAAGTACTGGTTGATTACATGTTGAAGAAAACTTAGAGCTTGATTTTCATTTTGAGTATGGCATATAATCAGGACATTGACCTATGTGATCAGGAACACATAAGATTTTTCCTCTTACATTTAAAAGCTGAATCAGACTACTGTTAAAATAATACTATATCTAATTGGCATGACTCTTCTTGTCCTGCAGTGACAAACAGTTTAAAAATCAGTTTGTATTGCATAGATACTGTTACCAGTGATGTGTGCATTTCATTCTACATTTGTTGCAGACTCCCTAGGTACTTGTATGGATATTAGTTTAGGGGTCTGCCCCATTGTTATGTCTTAAGAGATCTTGAGTTCAATTTCCTATCCACATTCTTCATTCTACATTTGTTGCAGACTCCCTAGCTACTTGTATGGATATTAGTTAAGGTCTGTGCCCCATTGTTATGTCTTAAGAGATCTTGAGTTCAGTTTCCTATCCACATTCAACCCACAGTGATTTTTTTTTTTAAAAAGAGGGGAATATTTTCCAGATTCTACTTAAAAAGGATAAGATGGATGGAAAGTTATCAGTGCTGTTCATTTTGATCATTAATGATATTTTATACTCGGAAAGAAATAGAGGGAGAAAGGAGAGAGGGAGGGAATAGTAGTAAAGTCAGGTTCCAAGGAGAGGGAAGGGAATAGTAAAGTCCGGGTCCGAATGCCGCAGTGATGTACTAAAGTCAGGAACTCAGAACCGATGGCAGTTTACATTTAGGTAGGCTCTTCTTTAAGTGATGAAGATCTCGGGAAGTGTGATAGATGGATTGATGTGACGAGGTGGTGGCTTATGCTGCATTCTACTGAATCAGTAAGGTTCCAGGGGACTACATCATGCATCAAGAGCTGGGCACGATCACAGTTCTACTACTAGTTTCAAGTGCTGGGCAAAAATTAAATGTGCCTGAAAATTTTTGATGGAATCCTGTGAGAAGATGTGTGGTAAAGTCTGTGATGTTGGTAGATTGGTGGACACTAGAAGGAATGCTTTTCAGAAGGGTTGTTCTCTCAGTCTGGTTTGAGGCTTGGCCGCTGCTGTTGTCACTGGAGGGTTTGATAGTATTTTCCTTTGTTAAATCAGAATCTGCAGGTATGCCATGAAAATTACTTGGTAGCAGCTGAGGTCAAGTAATGCATCTGACTTTGAGGTAACTAGTTATTAGAAGACCATCTGTTCTAAGACTTTGGCAAGAGAAACCTGTATGTATGTGTAGAGCCTGATTAATGACTTGAGAAGAAAATGATGGTGAGTTTTCGTAGAAAAAAAAAAGGAAGGGGAAGGGTTCATAATGAAGGAATAAGACATTTATAGAAGCATTTCCCAATTTAAAGCTATCTTTTATGCAGTCGAACATGATTCATTTTTGTTTAAAATGCATTGACAAAATGCGTTGGTATTGATTTATTTTAGAGATATTTTATTCAAAGTGTTTGTTTCAGCTCTTATGGATGAATTTGATGTTCCTGTAAACATGTTCAGATTTTTTTTTTTTTTTTCATTTCTTCAGATGCTACTCCAGGGGAGCGGGAAGAGTTGTTTATTCAGAAGATTCGTCAGTGCACAGTTCTGTTTGACTTTGTACAAGACCCTCTCAGCGATCTGAAATGGAAGGAAGTGAAACGCGCTGCGCTCAACGAGATGGTGGAGTATGTTACACACAGAACCGTGGAGTCATCACGGAGGCCATCTACCCAGAAACAATCACCATGGGTAAATTGATAATAAAATATGTATCTGAACAGAATGGTATATCGTGTATACATCTAAACATTGTAATTTTTGTTAAGTGTAATGGCTGTAAAAACAAGTATTGATTGAACTGGCTTTTGAAACAAAATCCTGTTGTAATGGCAAGAACAGCACAAAATACAGAAACATGAACTGTTTCCAAAACTTTCAGTTTTGGATTATATAATTGTCATTATTAAACACAGTCTTTTACCTTTTCATACAAGAAAGTTTAGCCGAAGCAAAGCTTTTGGCCTCCATCCAGAGGCCTACGTCAGTGCAAATGTCTCGTTGAGTTCGGTGCCCGTGATCTCGAGATGAACTCGAGTCATGATGACCGAACAAGGGAAGTGTAGGTTGTGTTGCCCCCGGTCTCGGTTGAGGGAAGGAGACGTGGCCGCGATGTAGATGGCCTCATTTACTCCTCTTTGTAACCATTTAGGTTCCTGGTCCAGGACGTTGACATTGTCCCGGGAGAACTCATGTCCGCTGATGTTCAAGTGTTCTCCGACTGGTGATGATTCTCTGTTGTGTTCTTTGATGCAGAGTTTCAGTTTTCTTTCTGTTTCTCCAACGTATGTCTGATCACAATCTCGACAATGTAGATTGCCCCTGATCGTTCTAGTTTGTCCACTTTGTCCTTTGGGGCCACTAGTCTGCTTCTGATGGTGTTGTAGGGCTTATAGTGGACCACCACACCATTCTTCCTGATCTTGTGGGCGAGGGCTTCTGTCACACCCTTGACATATGGGATGGTGACATGTCCCAGGGTGGGGCTCGTTTTCTTGGTGGAGGGGTGGGGAGCGGGTCTTCTTGCTTCCTGGTAGTTCCCAGGCCCATTTGGGGTAGCCTGAGATGCTCAGCACTTCCCGAGGTGGCGGAGTTCCTCTTCACGGTTAGACTGAGTGGAGCAGATGGTACTTGCTCGGTGACGTAGGGTTCGGATCACTCTCAGCTTGTGTTCTAGGGGCTGGTGGCTGTCAAACTGGAGGTACTGGTCAGTATGGGTTGGTTTCCTGTACACTTGGAATGCTAAGGAGTTCCCCACTCTGGTGATCTTGGTGTCCAGCATGGTGATGCTGCTGTTCTCTTCCACTTCCCTGGTGAAATTTTATGGCGGGTGCAGTTCATTCAGGTGGTTTGAGAATTCATCTACCATCTCTCTGTCTTCAGTAGGGCCATTGTGTCATCCTTGTATCTGCCCCAGTAGCGGAGTGGGGAGTGGAAGGTGGCCAGCGCTTTTTTCTCAAAGTCTTCCATAAAGAGGTTGGTGACAATTGGGATCACCGGTGATCCCATGGCTGCGCCTTGTGTTTTTGTTGGTAGAACTCCCCCTCGTATGTGAAGTACGTTGTAGTCAGGCAGCATGTCAAGAGTTCACAGATCTGCTCTGGTGAGCGTGGGGTTCTTTCCGCAAAGCTGGTGTCCGTCTCCAGTCGCTGTTTAATTATATCCACCCTCTCCTCGACAGGGACACTGGTGAAGAGGGCCGTCACATCGAATGACACCAGCTGTTCATCAGGTCTCAGCATAAAACTCTTGAGTTTGGAGACCAGGTCAGCATTGTTGTTTATGTGGTGTTCTGTCCTCCCCACCAGGGGTACTAGCATGTCAGCTAGGAACCTGGCAGTCTCGTAAGTAATAGAGCCTCTAGAGGCCACAATGGGGCGGAGTGGGACCTCTCTTTGGTGCACCTTGGGGGGCCATAAAATCTGGGGACGTCAACAGAGTAGAAGGGTACAACTTCCTGTACTGTTGTGGGGTCAAGTCTCCTGAATTGTCATTGTTTTTGTTTTTATTCTGTTTGGAGAGGTTGCAGTTTTATTTAATGATTCTGTTCTTTATCACTGTAACGTTTTGATTCATCCTACAGGGAAACTATGACGTGAATTGCAGGGACACAATAAAACTGAAACATGTCAAAAAAAAATTTTGAACACTAAGTATACGTTTGAAGGGAATGGAACATGAAATCGTCCAGTTGCAGTTCAAATTTTTTGAGTGAAATATACTTCCTATATTAAGCCTGCTTCATGGAGTTATTTTTCCAGTTGCTCTTGCACACATACAAGGAATACTGAAAATGGGTATGTTTATGTAAATCTGAGTAGTTCTTTCATTTGAGCAATTTACGTAACTTTATGTAGAGCCGAAACATGATTCTTAAATGAATAAAACACTAACACACTGTAATAAGCACACGTTGTAAGGCATCACTGTCAGGAGAAATGAATGTAGTTTCATGCAAAATCTAAACAGAAAGAAAAGTTTGTGCTTAAACGTGCTGCTCACTAGGAAATCTTGAATATTGTACAAATATATTTTCAAAAAATTTTAAAATTCAAGGAAGAACCTTTTTTTTCAGTTTATGAAAACATTTTCTTTATTGCCATTCAAGTGAATTTTATGATGGCGGTGATACCATATAGCCCATTTTAGGTGAATTGGTTGTTTGCATATTTTGTTCTGAGCTATTGTATAAAATAGCTCTAAACTATAGAATTCATGAATATACATGTGCGCAGGTGGAAAAAGATATGATAAAGGAATTTTTTATGAATAGTTCAGAATGAAATGTCAGATCCTCCCCCCGACCTCCTCAAAGTTATTGAGAAGCATGCATTAATAGGGGGATTACAGACCTGTTTGGCCGTACAGTTTTGCTATATGTATGTGTCCATGTCTGGTGAAATACAATGAATATATTGCTTTCACCTTAAAGTTCTCGAAGCAGAACAGAATGATCACCTGTTTCTGAAAGCGGAATGGAATCTTTGTATTTTGTAGTTCAAGGAAGTGGCTAGAAAAAAATGGCTTCTTTTCATGTTATTTATTTATTAAGGTCATTGTTTCATTTTACTGCCTGTTTATGGTTTTCACTGCTGTTGTTGATCATGAAGAAGTAACTCTCAAAGGTTTGAAAGGGAGGTGGGATACTATCTAAATTATTGGATTTATTGGATAAGGGATGAAACCATCTTCTTAAATGAGAAGTGAGAGGGAGCCTTGCAGGTGCACAAACAGTACTTTGAAAATGCTTCACTTTACCCCATCATCTGAAGCTGTAAGTTTAGAAAATAATGGTGTGAATCATTTCTTTGTTACATTTTTATTCCCCAAAGTAATAACATTCACAAGAATGCACCAGTATCTGATAACCAAAGAAAAGGAAAAAAAAAAAAAAATGACGACCACCTCCGACTTGTCATTTGTGTGCGTAATTGACTTTATCCTTCACTCTGACCACCTTGGTTAAATACAAGTACACTTTCACACATATACTGGTGGATTGAAGCTCAAAATACCGAGTGAATGTTGGGCATAGTATTTGCCATAAGCTTAATGAAGTACCCCCCCCAAAAAAAAATTTTGGTCAAAATCAGTGAGGGAAAAAAATTGCATCAAATAAGCAGCATGCAAACAAATTCGGTTTTAACGAGAACAGAAATTTGTCTGTCTGGTGATAGTGGCAACAAAAGATGCTTCAGCCACTGAAGAGCCATCTTTCCTGTTGCGACCATATCTATGTTTTCTGCTAGGTTTAGTATGAAGCAGTTCATGAGTACAGCTCAATGCAGTGTATGATTTCACTGTGAATTTGGGTATTTTATCTCTGTTCAGTTCATTGTCACCTGATTTATTATATGGTTTACAGTACGCTGTGAATTTGTTTCGAACATTACCCCCATCATCAAACCCGAGTGGAGCCGAGTTTGACCCAGAAGAAGATGAGCCTACTTTGGAGGCTGCTTGGCCTCATCTACAGGTGTGTTATGGTGTGTGTGTGTGTGTGTGTGTGTGTGTGTGTGTGTGTGTGTGTGTGTGAGAAAATAGAAATGTTATTGTTTTTATCTGACTGAATGTGTGACCAGTGGATTGTGTGTGTAAGTGTATGAAAATAGGTATGTGTATAGTTTTTATCTTGTCAAATATGTGACCAGTGTAGTGTGTGTGTTCATGTGTGTATGAAAATTGAAATGTTCACAGTGTTAACTGACTGAGTGTGGGACCAGTGCATTACCACTGTAATCTTTTATTTCAGTAGTGGCTTTTAGAAGTTGTGATGAATGTGTGTGATGAAGATGTGTGTGTGTGTGTGTGTGTGTGTGTGTGTGAAAAATTATCTCCAGTTTTGGTCTGACTGATTGTAGACTGAAGCTTGATCAAAAGTGTGACCAATGCAAGTTCCACCATAGTCTTTAGTTTATTTGTATTTTTGAGAACAGTGAGATGATGATATATGTGTGTGTGTTCAAGTTTCAGATGCATTATGATATTGATGATTGTACTTGTTGCATGCTAATCGATAATAAAAGTACTAGTGTGAAATTTTATAGAGATGTAAAATGTATTTCATTTGAATATTTTGATCTTGAGATGTTTTTAAACAGTTGAACCTTTCAAAGCAAAATGTTATAAGAAAACCTAGGAAAGACTATGGATTGTGTTGTGTACCATGTATTGTGGTCTGTCACAGCTGGTGTATGAGTTCTTCTTGAGGTTTCTGGAATCACCAGACTTCCAGCCCAACACTGCCAAGCGGTACATAGACCAGAAGTTTGTGTTACAAGTGAGTCGGTCAAATTGTATTTAGTTTTATTCTGTCTTGATGGTAAAAGACCCAGATGTTCCGGAATGAAATGGATGGCAACATATTTCTATCTTGATGGTATAAAAAGAAATAGTTGTTTTGGAAGGAAGGATGGCAAGTCTTTGTTGAAAAAGGATGCATTGGGCAAGTCAAGAGCATGCTTTAAAGCAGGTTTCCTTTTTCTTTTTTGTTTTATTTTTTTCAGTTTTTTTCCCCTTTAACAGGAAAAAAGTCTCAAAAAAAGTGAAAGCTGGTGAAAGCATATCTCAGAACTGTTGTGTTGTCAGCTGAAGTTAATGAAAACAAATCCACAGTGCAGTGTTTAAAGACTTTGAAGGGTCAGAACTATGAAAACAGAGTGTACACACATATCAGGCAAGCGAAGTGACAGTAGAACTGCAGGAGACGGAAAGCGAGATCTTGGCAAGCCAAGTGAATACTTGTGCTGACACACGCTTTACTGGCAGGGAGAATATCTATAGATTAGCCCTTTAACTATCAGGGGGTTTTTAGCATAACTATTCCCCAACTTTCCCATAATTTTTTTTCAGAGGGTTAAATGATCTTACAGCCCAATGTAAGAATTTTTTTTTTTTCCAAAGAAAGAATTAACAAACAAATACTGCAGATGTAATTACGCAAAATTTGGTATGAAAATGATCGTGTGGATTTGATTTACTTTGCATGGGTATTGTGTGTTGTCGATGTTTATAACCAACCATTCTGTGTCAAAATTTAGTTTGGGAACATTGGGAATCTATCCCTAACCTTGACGCTTGCTGCCATCTCCTTTCTCATCTCACACACTTACTCGGAATTTAAAAGCAATGCTAAATTGTCCACGGAATGTTAACAGGATAGTCCACTTCCACTCTTGCTCGTAGTTGCAGTCATTTTGAAATGGACAGTCACCTGTCACTGTGTCTTATAGTTACAGTCAGTATGAGTTGAAGGTAACTTTGGGGGGCCTGAATTTAAGCACTTTGCAAGCCACTTTTGAAACACTAGTTGTCTGCAGGTGGCCTCTAGTTTCTGAAAGCTTCCCTAATATTCAGTATAAGAATGAAATGAGAGTGTCATTTCAACAGGAGGATTAGGATGGATTGATAGTTAAGTGATAATGGTGAATAGGTGGAGTAGGAAAGCAAGGTGATGCTCAGGATGTGTCAGAGACTGATAAAGAGGTGGCCCAAGCAGTAGCCTAAGCTTTGATGTACTTAGTATTCTTTGTATTGATGCATTTTGACAATATGTTTTTCATTTAGCAAGAATTAAGAGATTAGTTATTCGGAAAATTTGAATAACATTGGGCTGAACCCTGTATTTTTGTAGGGTTGTACTTGTATTTCTGCATTCGTGTTCCAGTGTCTCTCCTTTTTATATACACCTGCTACACATGAGCATGCATACACACACTAAGAAATGCTGACATATTGGTGCGAATGTACACACAAACACATGCTCACAACACACACGCACGCACGCACGCACGCACGCAGACAAATCATATGCAGTGAGTTAAAACATGAACATATTTGCATTCATATAAAATGCTTTTCTGACATGATTTTTTTTAAGTAAATATTCAGATGAAGTTACTTTTTTTTTTTTTTACTTTTTTCAGAGGCAAAAAAGAGTAATTCGATATTGCTTGAAAAACTCAGAAAATGTGCTCAAGGTACCTGGCTTATAATGATCATACACATGGTGTGCGTTTCAGCTGCTGGATTTGTTTGACAGTGAAGATCCCAGAGAAAGAGACTTCCTGAAAACTATACTACACAGAATTTATGGCAAATTCCTAGGCCTGCGTGCTTTCATTCGCAAACACATCAACAACATTTTTCTACAGGTTGGTGTTTTTGTAGCAGATGGGGCATGTTTATGCGAGGGTATTTCACATGGTAAGGTTTCAGCTTATCAACATGATTTTTTTTTGCTTACTGGTAATGAAGCATATTGCTGTGATTTAGATTTTATATTAAAATTGTGCATATTCGGCTTTTTTTTTTTTTTAAAGACATCCATGAAGTTGGTGAATGGTTTTAAATCTGCTCAAGTAAGTACAATATTTTTTCATTGATTAAGATCTCTTTTAAAGAGAGATTAGCTGGTCGTTTTGTTGACAGCTATGTACTTGTTCATTTGGTCATTCAAAACAAAAACAGCTGAAAGTATCTCAGGTTTTAATCCTGTTACTGGGGTAATTAAGTAATGTTGTGCTATTGCATGTATGTACATGCTCGTGCACACACAGATGTAGGCGCATGAGTGCTTTCATGCACTTCCATCAACGGTGGCAAAGATCAGGAGAAAAAAGAACGTTGTGGACAGGCATTTACTGCGTTTAGTACATAGTGAATCTCAGATGTTCAGCCCCCTTTCCAGAGATACAGATGCATTTAACTTGATGAATCCATATAAATTTTTCAGAATTTCCTGAGCAATAAAAATGAAGGGTTTTGATATGCTGAAGTAAAATTTATATGATGTTTCCCATATGGAAAAAGAAATGAGGTATTCACTCTCACATTTAATGTCATTTTACTGAAAAGAAAATGAACAAAACTCTACTCAAAACCTATTCCCCTCCCCTTACCCATCAAGAATCTTAATGTTTAATTGGATTGTGCACAGCATAGGGATGGTCACCATTTTGCGTCCTGGCAACAAGATGTATGTAAGGTCTGTGCTGATGGATTGGGGATATTTGTTTAAGAATGCTAAACTTTTCATCTCCTTAGTGTCTACACAGCTAGTCAGAACACCACAGCGGCTACTAGGAACCAAGATATTGCTGTAATTCAGTGTTTGTGTACTGCTTTTTTTAAGTTTCTTTTCATATTTGATTAGTACAAACAATACATGTTTGCTGTATCATCTATAACTTGGTGTAGAATTGACAACAAATGGTTTAGTTGTTCAGTGGTTACAGCCTTATAAAACTAGTTCCCCACAACAGTTCTGTTCCATGGTTAGTTTTCAGCTGCACGTAACTTGGTTGGTGATGAAAGGGTTAAGGGAAGGAAATCTGTTCCAACTGTTGACGAGCGTGAAAGAAAATATATGTGTCGGTTTCATTTTTCTTGTGGCATGTTAAACCAGCCTCTGTTTAAAAACATTTTGAGATTTAGGTTATGATGTGAAAATAATTTTTTGTTGTGGTATGTTCTTTCTGGAGCAGTTGATGTCTGAGAGCTTTTTAACCATGCTGATGATTTGATTTCATCCAGTCAATTGAAAAGCACTTTGTTTTGAACCAGTCCTGGTCATTATCAGGAATGAACTTGTTTGTTGCTTTCACTTTTTTTGTGTTGGATAAATTTTTATATTACACAATTTTTCAGCCCACACTTGACCTTTACTGTTAGTTTGAATGTACTCAGATTGAAATTGCTTAAGATTTTAATATTTAAACTACTTTTGTAAGCCTGTGCGGTTCTAGCAAAATAGTTGAAGACTAATGATATTTAAACTTCATTACTGTTAGAGCTAAGCGGTTCATGCAATACATTCTCAAGCTGATTTTGCGTGTGTGTGTGTGTGTTATTGTAATTCTTTTGTCATGGATTTTGCTTGCTTTCAGCTTCATTTATGAAACAGAGCATCACAACGGCATTGCAGAGCTGTTGGAAATCTTAGGCAGGTAAGTCATTAAAACTTCTGTGACGGAAGTTAGATCAGCACTTTAAAGAAAAGTTGGAAACGGCAAAAATTAACAAGAAATATATTTATGTAATTATTAGTATCTGAGAGTCTTGTCTCTGGGTCTGAAAGGAAGTGAGAGAGTGGACAAAATCTGAAATGGTACCCTTTATCTTCTGGAGCCCTGCAGTTGGTGCTGACCAAGGAGAAGGACTGAGGTCCTGTGGGGTGGACTAGAAGACACAGAATACTGACTAATATTTATGCAGTTATGAAAACTGTTTGTCCATATGATTTTGCGGTATTTTGTACGTTTGGTGAACATTGATTACAGGTTAAAAAAAATGTCAAAAAAAGCAACAACAAAAAAATCTCCAGAGGAAGGTCTTGTGTTATATTTGCAGTTGGAGAGTTCAGCCGTGGTGGTGTCTTGTGCTTTGACCACAGAACAACAACTCTCACTAACTCTTGCATGTGGAATTGTGTGTAGCTGTGCTTGCTTCTTCAACACAGCTTGATAGGTGGGAATAATAGTGGCGATTAGAGGCTATGCAATATAAAAAAAACAGTGAGAGGACATTAATTTGTACTTAAGTATGCTGATGAATTGGGTTTTAAAGTGTATTTGTGTGGAAAGATTTTTTTATGTAGTTGCTATAAGACAAGGTATCCCTCTACCCTCTGCTTAGTGATGACAGATGAAATGAACTCCCCTCTCTCCACTTTCCAAAAAATTTCTGGTTTGTACTCATTCTGATTTTTTTTTTTTAAGTACACAGCTACTAATTGTAGGGTAAACTGGCCTGACTTGCACTTCAGTTGTACCAACAGGTTCTGTGTTTAGCTCCAGAAGTTAGTTATCATGGAAGACTTAATTTGATCTAGTTGCTTTCCCTTTGCCCTTCAATACATATAACGCATTTCAATGTTGGAGTGATAGTGCATAAATATCATTACTTGATCTGTGATTTATTGGTATTACTAGTTTAGGACACTTGGATTTTAATACTCTCCAGCCGAGAGCGGCACGGACGGCACGATGCCCTGCCGCCGCAACTCGTGCATCGTGTTCAGTCCCTGCCGACACGCATTTTTGGCCACTTTTTAATTTATTTTTAAGTAGCAAGGCAACAACTGACAGTGTTGCGTTAGGTGTCACAGGAAAGAACAAACATTCAACTAATCGAACATAGTAATTTTGAATCATTTATTTTCAATGTGCGTACACGACTGTGGGTTGAAAAACATATCTGACAAGTAGAAAAAATGCTTTGTTTACATTCTATTCCATTCTTTTACAACACCAAATCAGAAAAGGAAGGAATGGCTGCATCTTCAAACAATTCACTTTCCTCTTCTCTTTCATAGTTTTCTATCCTCTATCACCCCTCTCATCACCAGATCCACTTTGTAATATGATTTCAAGCGCTTCATTGAGCGATAAATCGCTACCACCCCTTTGCCTTACCGACATTTTTTTTTGGCACAGGAAATGCGTGCCGCGCACCGCGCGCTGGTGCCATCAGTTTCGTTGCTTCAAAGCTCCTGGGGTCAGCCAAGTTCACAATAGGCCACTGAAAGTATGGTCTGCAACTCACTACAACATCCCCAAGACTAGTTATAGAGCTTATTTCCCTTGAACCATTTCATGGAAAGTGTAGGAATTTTTTTATGTTTGCGTCATGTGATAGTGGATGACATGGCAGAATGTATATACTGTCCGTCAGCCAGCCTTGGATGACGCGGCACAAGGGAGAGAAATCCAGTCAGCCTCCATTGGCTGACACGGCTGGAAAAAGTTAATGCTTGCGCTTTCCCCCCTCCTTTCTTTGCTATCCTGCCTCCGTACCCCTAAGTTATCTACACAAACAAACACACATGCACATTCATGCCCACGTGTGCGCACGAACACGCATGCACGCGGACACATACACACACACACACACTCACACTCTCTCTCTCTCTCTCTCTCTCTTCTCCTTCCAGCACTTGACGTTCCCCGCTTTTGCTCTTCTTTATATTTTCTCTCCCATTTGTTTTTATCAGTTTGCAAAGGTTTTGTTGTCTTTTCTGTCTCTCAGTGAAAGTTTAATGATGACACAGCTTATGTATCATGGACTTTAATTTGCAGCATAATAAACGGCTTTGCCTTGCCCTTGAAAGAAGAGCACAAAATCTTCCTACTGAAGGTGTTATTACCGCTGCACAAAGTGAAATCTCTGAGTGTCTACCACCCACAGCTTGCCTACTGTGTGGTCCAGTTCTTGGAGAAAGACCCTAGCCTAACAGAACAGGTTGGTGCAGCGGATGTGGATGTGCACATGTTTTTCTGCATACACACACCAGCACAGCGAAAGTATGAGTTAAATGACATGCATTTTATCATGAACCAGGAAATGACATTCCTGTTTGACTTTCAGTGAACCAGGAAATATGACATCTGTGGTTGACTTTCAGTGAATCAAGAAATTTGACATTCCTCTTACGTTCAGTGAACCAGGAAACGTGTCATCCCTGTTTGACTTCAGTGAACCAAGAAATATGACATCCCTGTTTGACTTTCAGTGAACTAGGAAATGGACATACCTGTTTGACTTCCAGTGAACCAGGAAATGTTACATCCCTGTTTTGACTTTGAATGAACCAGAAATTGACATGTCAGTTGCAGTAGTAGCAGTAGAATATTGATGATTATAGAGTGGAGTAGATAATTTGCTCTTTCCCTGACCCATCTGCTTTTCACTTCTTTTTTGCGTGATGTTAAGCAGTTTCCCCCATCAGTGGTTGTCTTTTTTTTTTTTTTTTTTTTTTTTTTGCTGTCCCAACCTCTGCGCCACCTCAAAGGCAGTGCAACCATGCTGCTCATTCTGACACCCCCCGTCCACAGCCACAGCCTGGTTGGCCCCGCCACAGCCCGGCAACGGCAATCTGCAGGGAGCAGTCAGTGTCAAGAGCTAACCCACTGGAGGAGACACTGCACTGCTGCCGAGTCACTTCGGAGTTGTTCAGTGGTGTCTGTTTTGATCTAACGTATGCAGGACACCACCTACTAAGCCCCCTACTGATGACAATAATTGCTTAGTCTCGGAGCCGGCATGAGTGAGCTCTCCCTCCAGAGGGTGCCACCACATCCATCCAACGACAGCCCCCATGGACTCGCCGATACTGGTGACCCCGACAGAACCAGACCAAGACCACAGATGTGGGGAGACATTGAAACAGGTCACCATGAGAGCAGGGCATGAAGGGCCACAGAATTTGAGACTTTTTTTTTTTCCCAATGCTGATCGATGAGAGTGAGGATGATCAAGATGATGCTACGCATTTCCATTTCAGTCTGAGACTGCTGCATGACAGGGCTGTACTCTATGCTTCCTTTCATAATATATCCCGGCGTCAACCGGGCCCGCGAGATACAGGCACCTGCAGTGTTGGTCAGGAAACTTGAGCAACACTCTCAGAAACGCATCCATTAAGTGGATGAGACTCGACTGTGTGGTCCCAGTCTTCCCAACTGAGTCTGCAGCAAACTCAGCTCTGGGTAGGAGCCGGTCGGGGCAGAAAAACCCACATGACGCTGATGTGATTCAAACCCACGACTTCCCAGCCGGGAGTCCATGACGCTAACCACTTCGCCATGGCGGCTAGTGTGGTTGTCCTTTTTATCTGCTGAAGTGTTGGATAGCTGTGCTGGCATGGGCATCGTGCTTTTTCAGATTTTCTTTTGTTTTTAACCCTCTTCAGTATGCACTTATCTGAGCTTAGTTACGCCGAAAACCATTGGCAAGATAAGTAACTCTGTAATTTGAACATGGTTACCCAATTAAAAAAAATAATTTTTAAAAGAGGGGAAAGGAAATAATGAAATGAAAATAATTTTTAAAATTCCTACGAATATATATGTTGCTATATCGCAAGTTTGAAGAATGTCACATGAGCCATTTACTCGGGGTGGGGGGGGGGGGGGGGGGGGGGGGAAGACATCTTCTTCAGAACTTTCTTCCGAATCGTTCATCATACCTGGAACCTCATCCCAGTCGAAATCTAGGTCACTCTAAGCTTCATTACCCAGCACTTTCACAAAGTCTTATGCCATAAATCCTACAAAACACGGTATCTCCATCACTAAATCTCATTATAGAACGGCAGAAATCAAGGTTAGCCATGGTGAAAAACAGCATTTCGACCTCAAAACTTTAAAAATTCGTAATTCAAGAACCACGGCACGCATCGACTCGCGTTTTTTTTGCAAACGGAAGTAAATGGCTACAGGAAGAAGGAGCGCTCAGTCTTTTGGCTGTGTGATTTCCGGGTTGGGCGCTAGCAGGTGCACGCTTGTCAAGAGAGTTCATTGCTCCTTAGTTTTGAGCTAGCTGAAAAGAGGTCAGAGAGGTTCTGGGTGGAGGGGAATAACCACAAAAATATTTCATCAGGTTTTAGCAATATCTTGGTCCATCATTCTGAGTTAGATAGAGATGTGCTCATGTTTGGTAGCTTGAAACACTTGGCATTTAATAAATGTGGGTCCATTCTGTGTGTTTTGACTGTATTCTATTAAACTGTTGCTTATTGACAAGTGTTGCAGAACTAACATTAGGTATATGAAACCTGATAAATGGTTAATTGGTTAATTAGATTTAATGCTGGCATTTTGTTGGTTGGGTATTCTATCCAAATGTTGACACCACACACCAGATTATATAACTTACTAGATGATCATCCCAGGAGAACAGCGGAATGGATTAAACATATGTAGTCTAGATCAATAAACATGAACTTGCAATATTCAGTCCTTTTTTTTAAATGACGAAGTAATGGCACTTGAAACCAAAAGAGTGACCACAATACTGTGTAGATTCTTAATCATAATTGACTGTTTGAAAAAGTATCTAGGACATCAGTTAAGATACAACATGAAAAAGTATTTAGGACATCAGTTTTAAGATACAACATTGTTGTTCCCCCAGGTTATCATGGGTCTTCTGAAGTTTTGGCCAAAGGTCCACAGTCCCAAAGAGGTAAGTGATGAAATGGTTGTGTTTGTCTCCATTTTGTCTGTAAAAATGTTCGTGTGCATTGAGAAAATATGTTAGGTGATTTTCTTAGCTTTGTGGGGTTTTTTTTTTCAACAGTAATAGTCTTAAATCTTACCTGACACAATGAAATCAATCTGCAAAATAGCAAGAAACATGCAAACCTGCCAACCCTTCTTTTTTTTAGCAGAATTCGTCCTGCTGGGATCAGTTCATTCCACTGTTCAACTTCAAAGAATTCTCTCAGTGTTGGGAGGGGGGGAGGGTGTTCCATGATCACCCAGTTTCCACAGCCACCAATTCACAATTTCAACCGGTGTTCCGATTGGCAGTCTCTGTTTACTACGTTGCCACTGTCACCTGACCAAAGCCTGAATCTGATATGTGTTGCCCTGAGCCAAAACAAAAAAGAATTTAGCAGAAGTGTCATTCAGAGTACACGTAAAGTGTACTGCATTTTTCAGTCCAAGGTTGGTCAACATTGTGATTGATGAACAGTCTGCTTCTTAGACTTTAAAATTTGACACCGAGTTAGTCTGGATGACCAACATAACGTTAACTTGTTAAAAGTCAGACTGATTTTTGGTTCTTCCTTTGGCCAAAATGCAAAAGAAGCATACAAGGTCCAGAAGTTTATTGCAGAAATGCAGAAAAGTCACTTAACAATCATAGTCACTTATAGTGACCTAAAGACTGACACGGAAATGGAAAAGAAGGAAAATGCAGCTGATGTTAAAAAAAAAGAAGAAAAAGTGAACGTTTTTAAATGTGAAAAAAGACAAAAACAAAGAAGAGAAGAAAGTATTTGGATTTGCAAAATAAAAGGTTTTTCTTTTTGGTGTGGGGTGTGATGCCACCTGTAGATTTCTTTCTACCTTCACATATATCTCACTGTTGGAAAATGTTCCTGTCAAGTCTTATAATAGATTGGTAGGACTGTTTATAATCCCTGAATTAGTTCAGTGGTACTAATTATAGTTTATTTCCAAGTTTCAGGCAAGAGATCACTATTAAAAGAACTATTATGTATTTTGTCATTGGTGTGAAACAGTGTTGATGATCTCTTCTTAACTCATTAGTAAACAAATAGTTTAATATGGAACGGATCATATTATTTCACTCTGAAGAAATTTCTTAAGATTAAATGGGATTAGGGAAACATGAATGAAATTCTTTGTTTGATCAAGAATAAAAAGGACATAAAGGAGATGGGTGCTTTGAGTTGATTTTAAGTTTTTCTTATGTTATCAACCTGTGTGCTTATCATGTTACATGTTGATGCCTTGAATATATATTTACACACTCGTATACCTATATGCTTGACACATGCATGCTTAAAGCTGTGCCTATGTAGCAAGCAGCTTATCCTTAACTGAGAGGTAGACTTGACTCTTAAAACTGTAAAGATATGGAATATGAATGGTGTTAAAGTGCATATTCAAGTACTTTTCAGTATTGTCGATGACTTATTAATTTGCTCACAGAATTATGAGCACTGCACTGCATATAGTTTCTTTCTATTTGTATTGTATCTGTCTGGTACATTCGTAGTAGCTTGTGCATTTTTTAAGAAAGAGGTAGAGTATGAGTGGTTGTGTGTGTGTGTGTGTGTGCATGCACACCACATGTGTGTGTATGAATGGAATTGACAGAGTGGGTGTATGTTTGTGCTGGCAGGTCTTGGTGCAAATACTATGTTGGTGTTGGTACTCAAAGGGTTTCAGTCCATTGAACTTTGGTAGATTTCTGATGTTGCATTCACTTTGTTCCTTTCTCTGTGTAAACAGGTGATGTTTTTGAATGAGCTGGAAGAGATACTGGATGTGATAGAACCAGCAGAGTTCACTAAAGTGATGGTTCCTCTGTTCAAACAACTTGCCAAGTGTGTCTCAAGTCCACATTTTCAGGTTAGTCCCTGGCTTTGCTTGTTTGTCCATTCATTGTTTCTTGTTGGGATCATCTTTTATTTGCAGCTTTAGATAGCAGGTGGTTGTCTTGGTGCTGAGAGAAAATTGTGTTTGAGTGTTACATTTTCTGTGTGTGTGCAAATAGCTATGGCTGTTGACATATATCTAGGATTTTTTGTGCGAGTGTGTTCATGGCAGAACTTCCGTGTGTTTTGAGTAAGTTGAACACCTTTGGATAGATAAACCCACCACTTGTCATGGCATACAAGGAGAGAGTACGAAGCAGAAATATCAACTAACCATCATCTAAGTTTTTCTCTCTATCAGTGTATATATACACATGTTATAGCAGTGCTTCAGATCACCATCAGTTCAAATTTCCTCATGAGAAGTTAAACTGAACCCCAAGTTAGGATTATTTTGAAAACTTTGGAGTTTGTTTTGTCACAACAGTGACCATGAGACAACTTCAAATAGGTAGCTGTCCAGTGAAATTTTCTTCAGAATATGCAAAGGATAAACCTTCTGATCTGAGCCTTTGAGTGAATTTTCCATGATAGTATGATATTTCAATCTTGTGGAGGGTTTTGGTGTGTTTTTGTTTTGCTTTGTTTTGTTTTGTTTTTTTACAGTGAGGTCAACTTTGTCTTATTCATTATTAGTGTGAAACAAGTCTGGACAAAGTCTGATGCTATTTCTGCTTTGGGAATGCACGTTTATCTGTATGTTTGCTTCAATTTTAAGCATAGATTATCTGATTCCATGTCCAAATGTTGTTCCGCAATGGACTTCCTACTTCATGAGTAGTTTCAGCCGACATGGAAAACTTGCATTATGCAGATGAAAATCAGTGGATAATTAATTGTCTTAAACAAGCATAAGATTGTCATAATACGCATAACCATCATGCATCAGACTGTACACTAGACATCAGCATAAAGATCTTGCACTGTCAGATTCAGCGAGGACTGACCTGCTCAACAAGACAAATTGTTAGCGCCTGGGCTGTCAGGAAATCTTTGTTGTTGATGCCTGCAGACTTCTGTTGGAACTCCAACCCCCACATCCACATCCACGCTTAATCAGACTGGTCACCTTCATTTGAACTTATTGTAAAGGAGAATCCGCATTGTTTTTTGTGAGATGGAAGAGCAGTAACTTGCAGGCCATTCTCTGGCCATACAGTTAAAAAAAGCAAAGGTTGCTAGACAATTTGGTGTCTTGAAAGTTTGTTGATGTAAGCCAAGACTGCTTTCACTTCACAACACGAAGGATCTAATGACATGGGTGTTATTGTTTCTCCTTTGCAGGTAGCGCGGAGCGAGCATTGTACTACTGGAATAATGAATACATTCTGAGTCTGATCAGTGACAATGTAGTGACGGTGCTGCCCATCATCATGTTCCCTGCTCTCTATAAAACCAAACAGCATTGGAACAAGTAAAGTCCTTGGTTGGCATCTCAGGACTGTTGTGTGCACAGTTTGGTGTTGTTAACTTTGATCTGCTTGTGGCATGCTCTGTTGTGCTTGTCCTCTCTGTTGTTCTCCAATTGGTCCGTGGTGTGTTCAGTGTTCTGGATAGTCATCTGTTTGGCGTGCTGGCTGGTTTTAGGAGTCGCTCACTTGCATGTCAGAGTGCATAGTTTACAGAGTAAGTGTATATTTCTAAAGAATTTTCATTTTAGATTGATCGTGCAATTGCATATAAAATAGAATAGGAATGACTTAGGCTTCCAGATAAGTATTTTGTAGTCTTTGTGTAAGTAAATGGAGGATTACTGAAGGTTTTCTGTAAACACTTTTAATCATAATTTGCAAATGCATTTATTCTTTTAAGAACAAATGTCCTGTGCACATCAAGTTGACTGTATAACACATTCGTTTTCTTTATACAGACAGGCACCATAAACATGAGAATCCTTCCATGCCATGAGATTGTAATTTGCTTGATTTTGAAAGTCAGTTTAAGATCTTGACTTCTGAATTGACTTTTTCTAGCAAAGTATCTGGATGAGAGACTGAGTAACTCTGCTGATAGGCTGTCTAGTTCTTCTTGGTCTCCTGTCAGCCTTTGTGCATGCATGCAACACAGTTATTCAAACAGTTTGCATTGTTGATCAAAGACAGATCCAGTCTTATGTTGATGGAAAATAATTGTTCTGTGTTTATCTTCCCTGAGATTGATATTTGTAGAGCTCCATTGCCACTTTCTTCCTTCTGTCCATTTTATTCCCCATTATTGTCAAAGGAAAGTAAACACTGATAGCACTTTCTGTGTTTTCTGTTTTCCCCCACTCCATAGGAAACGACCATGAGGCACCACATTGCTTGTCTGTGGATAGAGAATCTGGACTAAAACTGCCAGTCCAGCTTAGAAATGGCTTGGACTAAAGGCAGGGCTGAGATTTCATGTTCTCCAACTTGCCAGTTTTGCCTTGAAATTGTGGTAGAAGAATTCAGTGTACATTTTTCGTTGCCTGTGGCCACCTAAAAATGTCACTGGGTGGTAGTGATTCGTTACACTGTACACAGACTTAGAAATGCATAACTCAACTTGCATGCACCTGCTGGGTGAATCTGACATACAAGAGCACTGATCAGCTGCAATAGTCCTCTTAACACAAAACACCATGCCTGCATGGTAAGTCTTATGGGAATTGCTGTAGTTTTGCTTTGTGTTCACTGAGTTTCAATGTCTGATGATGGGCATATCTGAGTGACTGGCTGCCTGAAAAAAAAGTTGGGATGACTCGACTGCTTAGGGTAGGAGCCAGGTTGACTCCTTGGATTGGCTGGCTGTATCCGAGTGCTGCAGTGGATAGCAGTACCTCTGTGTAATATTTGTTGAGAATGGTTGATCGTTTTGGCTTTGACCTTGGTTCAGAGTCATATCAACAAGGTAGTTTTAGCTTTTAAGTTTGTTCAGGATCGTTCTACTGATTGATTTTGGTTCCATTTGACAATCCAGTGATCCAGTAAAGGCTCATGTCACCTCACGTTTGTGACCCAACCAGCCATAGAGGCGGCATCAAGGTTGGTAGAATTCTCCAGACTTATGCCGTCACCCTTGACGTTTAACTTCTGGCTGTTCGCTTTTTTCACTCCCATTTCTTGTGTTTCCATTGGTATTGTCACTGAATTTTGCTGGAAGAAACGACTTTGATGTGATTCCTTTTATCTGCGGTTATTTGATGCTGCATATGAACCTCTGCTTCTGATATTAAATATTTGAAAGATCACAGCTCAGACTATCATTTAAGGTCATGTGAGCTGAAGAGGAAAAACGTGGTTCCATTCGAAGATTTGAACTACGGATTTGAGATCATCTTGGTTCCAAAGTCAAGTGTGTAAGTTATCTGTTGGCCATCTCTACACATGTAGTAATAGTATAGTGAAATTTCAATGATACATCTGCATTGTTTGTATGTTTTTGTTTTGTTTGTCTTACACAAACTGGGGAAACTTTATGTCACTTGACTCCATCATGTGTGACAGTATTGTGAAAGCTTCCAGTTATCTCTCTATTACAGGTAACTAATGGTGTTTGTCTTCATAATGTCTTGGATGGTTTCATTCTGGACGCCTGGTGTTGCAGCTGGTTACACAGCATGCCAAGTGCTTCTGGTCAAATGGTGTAGTGTGTGTCTCTGTCTGTGTGCATGAAAGAGGTTGAAAGTCTATGTCACTTTGAATGAAAAGGAGAGAAAGTGTATGCTTGGTCATGTGTGAGTTATGAAAGAGAGTGTTTCACCTTTGCAGCTGTGTGGGGGAAGAATAGAGATTCATAATCCAAATTGTTTGTTTTTCCTTAAAACATTGTTTTGATGTAAACCTACGTAAATTCGTCCTGATCATTTATTATTGCTGTGTGGGTGTGTTTGTATGTGTGTGTGTGTGTGTGTGTGTGTGTGTATTGCAGGGGGCATTTTGCAGTTTTAATTGTATCCCTGTCCTCTTGTATACTTTTCAGGAACCTTCCTCTGTTAGAACTTTCGTTTATCGCTTTATTCCTTTTTATACAGTCTCTACTTTTATGCCTTTTGTATTCATTCGCCTGTGTATTTCCAATAATTTGTTTTTTGTCAGTATTCTGTGATAATGTCACTATCTGGACTTGATATTATTCACTGTTATTTCATTACATATTTTGGCGCCTGTGAAGAGTGAATTCATCTTTTAGAAACTTGTTGCTTTGGCTTGTATTGTGAATAAATTTGTAGTTGGGGTGTGTGGGGAGGACGTGCAGGTCAAGAATCCTTTGTCATTAAGACAGAAACTTGACAAAGACATAGAAAGAAGAAGGAAAAAAGAGGGGGACGGGAGAGAAAAATGGGAATGAAAAAGAGGGTGTTAAAAGTGTAAATATTATACCATTTTCTAGCAGCATAAGGGGTCATTGAAGTATTGAAAAGAGTAATTTTGTATCACCTGTCCAGAGCTGACTTTTGTCGTCTGACTGAGACTTATCGGTTGACCCTGGCAGAAAATATGTATCTGTAATTGTACCATTTGCATACATAATACATAGATATATATATTTTACTTTGATTTTGGGGGGGGGGGGGGGGGGGGGGGATTAATTGCATAGAGTGGTGAACATGAGGGACTGCATCTCATGTGTCTGTGAGCTGTCGCTCAAGATTTGTTTTTTCTTTCATGGATAAGATGCTGCAAAGTGACAATTTTCTTTCTGTTTTATATTATTATGATGAGTTTTGTTGTGAGATGTTGTTTCTACATCTCCATTATTTACCGTAAGCGGATTTTAACCCAGTCAGGCAACGTTCTGTTGACAAGTCAGACCCAGAGGACCAGGTCTACTTATAGACAGGTGTAACAAATGGTTCTGTTGTTAAGACAGAACTTGATGGTCAAGGTCCCCATGTGCTAATAGTCAAGGGTTTGATATTTTCATTTTAACATTGTCTTCATACCAAATACCTAATTCCTCTTTCTCCCTTTTTTTTTTTTTTTTTTTTTTTTTTAAATTGGTTCCAAATCTTGGACAGGTTCTTGTCATAATAAAGAGGATTAGTTAGTCGTTACTTGTCTTCCTCTATACTTTTTTTTTTTTTTTTTTGGTTCCAAATCTTGGACAGGTTCCTGTCATAATAAAAGAGGATTAGTTAGTCGTTACTTGTCTTCCCCTGTACTGATTTGTTTCATATGTTAGAGAAAAAAGTACTTTTGTGGAATTTTTTTTTCTGTCTCTTCCTTTCCCTCACACTTACCTGTCCAAACAAATGCCTTATTCTTATTTGGTATGGAACAATGCCACATCTGGAACCTCAAAAAATAATGAAGAGAGGGCATGGAGGTAACTCTGTCCGAGTTCTCAGATAGGCCGACCAGAGTGATCACCAAAAGTGAATTCACAACATTGTCATGTTTGATACTTCCTCAGTGCTCTCCTTTTATGTGATGGAGGAACATAGCTCCATGAGCTCTGTTTTTTTAACTGGACTTTCTTTTTGCCACATCTTTGATGTTGCCCCCAGTTTGGTCCAGGTTTCCTCGGACCCCACAAAAGGTGTAGTTCTCAGGGAGGAGGTAAATTCTGACTGATGGTGGAGATCTGTTGTTGTTTGCCTTGGAGATGTTGCAAAGGTTACGTGCTTCCATCATTCCCAGAGATTGGTCAGTGAGTCTTGCCCTGTCTGGCTCATACTTCCATGTTCCAATTCTCTCAGCTTGACAAAAATATCTTCATTTTACCTTTCAAGGTAAAGTCTTTTCCTTCATAACTTTCCCTTTCGGTCAGCCTCTAAGCCCTAGGTATTCACTGGCCTGATAGACATTGTCATGGCAACCTCCAGGCGTAGACCAACTTCATGTCGTTTAGCTTTTTGGATGCCCTGCTCCAAGAACCTGAATCAGGAGGTTATCCTCGTGGACCTTATAAGTCACGAGCAAACCTTTTCTTTGTTGGGCTTTCTGGTGAACCTGGAAAAGCTGGACAGACTACCATCTCAGAATTTTGTTCACCTAAATATGCACTTCTACATGATTTGAACCAGGATACCTTCTAGGCATCATATATGTTGTGGGGTACTTTAGTATTTATTTGCTTGCACCAGCATTGCTTGCCTTTTGGAATCCTTTTTTTCTTATCCTGATAGTACTTTACTTTTCTAGATTCAGCTCTCTTGCTGTTTGTAGAGCCTTTGAAAGAGAATGGAGACCATTCATGAAGCGTTCAGATTACTTTAAGAACCTTTTAAAGGTCATTTTAGCCTCTGGTCTATGCTTTTGCCTGGAGAGCTGTACAGAGACATTCTCATGTGAATTTAAGCAGGAGACAAGGTCTCGGGCGAGCAAACTCACACCATCCTTTTCAAGATTCAGGCAGTTGTTTTGACAGGTAAATATGAGCAAAAGAAATTACACTACAGAAGAAGGTTTAAGATATACTTACTGTGTGAACAGTGGAACACTCTCCCAGCTCCCCATGTAGTCGGGAAAAGATGTGAAAAATGAGCCAGTACCAACATAGCGCAATGTTGTGAACTCATAAGGGTGATCTCTGGCTGGGCTACTTGGGAATTGAGGCAGAGTTAGCTCCCTACTCTCCCCAATTTTATTTCTCGGGGGATCCTGATGTTGTGATGTTGTTCCATGCCGAATTTGGAATAAGGCATTTGTTTGGACAGGTAAGTATATTGTTAAATTGCAAAGATACTTTTAGTCTTGAAAGTCACACATATATGTTTTTAGTCAGAAGTCTTTTGAGGTAAATGATCTATATCATGCTCTCTCTAAGGATGGTGAATCCATTACTTTAGAGATGTACAATGTAAGGACGGTAAACTTCAATTTGCAGACTGTAAGTTCCATGCTGATTTGAGAATTGTTGGACCAAGACTTCTTTTTTTAACCATCATTATACCCCAGCTCCTGTTCATGAAATTCAGCTTTGTGTTTTACCCACACTTGGAAAGAGTGTATTATATAACATTATGTTTTTACCCAGTGTTTTATCTACATGGACTGAGGACATATGTGATCCATTCCCTCAAGATCACCAGTTACAATCTGCCTATGGCAACTGAACTATTACAGCCTTATAATGGTTGGGCTACTTCAGTCATACGACTGTCACTAGATACATGTTGAAAGATAGGATAGAGGTTTTTGTGTTGAATTTTTCAACTCATTTTTCAAACCAAAATAGCTGCATGCGATGCACCCACTTCTAAGCACTGTATAATGGACCTTTTTTTTTTATTTTGTATGATTTTTATATCGATAGTAATTTGCGTTCCTGTTTGTTTAAGACTGTGATTTTGTTGGAATAGATCACATATTCCTTAGCATTGTGTTTTTTCCCTGTGTTTTACCCATACATGCTGATGATATGTTTCTTAGCTTTGTGCTTTTAGCTGCTGTACTACTCTCTCCCCTCAACCCTCTCCTCATTTATGTTTTTAATGTTGCTTAAATCATTTCTGTTTGAATACATAATGTGGCATCAGGATTTCAAGCGGGTCATTTCTGACAAGCTTCGGGGTAAATTGAAAGAGCTTTGCTTTTTTCCTTTCTTGTTAGTCTCCTGTAATAATCTCAGGGTAAATTGAAAGAACTTTTTTTTTCCCCTTTTTTTGTTCATCTTCTTTGATAATCTCATTCAAGTTTTAAATGACAGCAAACACAAAATGAAAATCAGTGGAGTTATCATTGCTGCTGAAAAAAGTTGAGATCTAAGTCAGTTGCAAAAGAACTTTGAGTTTTTCCACTAATATTGTATGCAAGTATTTTTTGGATCATTCTCATATACTCAGATATAAAGAGTGTCACTAATGATGCTGCCATTACTTTCGTTGTATTCAACAAAATACCTGAGAAATGAGCAACTTGGACATCACTCATCTGTTCAAGTTTATGACATCAATATTGAAAATGCATTGAAGTTATTTCTTTTCTCCTCAACATCTTGTACCCTGAAGACTTGTTATTGAATGATACTTGAGATCGGTGTGTCACATTTAGTGTGTTGTTAGAGAAGTAGTGAAGTCAAGACACATGATACCTGTAGCAGTGCGTGTTGTTGTTGAAGTGATCGTGTTGTCTTTTCTGTTCTGTTCCCATTGGCAACAGGTGGCAGAACGAGCTCTCTATTTTTGGAATAACGAATACATCTTGAGTCTGATCAGTGACAATGTGTCCAGCATTATGCCCCTCATGTTCCCAGCCTTGTACAAAAGCAAAGAACACTGGAACAAGTAAGATCTCCTCTCCTGTCTTCTCCTGTCGGGTTTGTTTCTTATCTGCTCTTCCTCTTCTGTACCTTTTACATTTTTTACTCTTTCCTTTTTATCCTCTTTTTCTTTTTTTTTTTTTTTTTGTTGTTGTTAAAGGAGAAAGCAGTTTGTCGAAGGTTGCCAACATGGTGAAAATCTCTGTGTTTTCATAATACTTTTTAATGTCAGTTGATTTGTGTATAATCAGTTAGTTCTGTGTTCTTGTTGTTTTTAAGAACTTTATTGCACTTCTGTCATTTACATCTTTAATCAAAGTGCATTAAAAAAGAAAATTTAAGATCTCCTGGATGTCTTTAAAGTATATAGAAATATTTTAAACATAGTGTTTGTTCTTTATTCTAAAAAATAGAGATGAAAAAAAGAATGCAGAAAAACTTGAAGCGTTTCCTTCACCATTTCTCTTATTTTTAGACCACTCACATTTTATGTATATCTTACCTGCAGATTGTTAAAAATCAGGAAATTTATGCTGCAGCTATCTTGTCAGTAACATAAAAATGATAGGCTCAAGTATGTGTTGTCAGACTTTATTATCACAGATTTCATGTTATGAGTACATTTAAGTGTTTTTGTTTTGTCATTTGTTTGGTTGGTTTTTGATGCATTCAGTCATGATTTTATGACCACCATACAGGGTTTTTTTTAAGTTTGAATGTTTAGACTAGAAATCAGAAAATATTTCACTTAGATTTTCCAGAGGTTACTCAGGCGCACATGCTTTTTCAGAATTATGTCTCACAAGTGAATGTAGAGAAATATTTTCATGCATGCCCACAGAATTTCATATCTGCTATTTTTGCAAACTTGCTGAATATTTAATACAGAAAAAGCCTAGTTTGGAAGAGTGATGTTTTTATTTCCCCCAAGGATGCTGCCATGTTGTGTGAGTCGTGAGTGCATGTTTTCACTGTTGTTTGATGGTAAGTACATTCTCAGTTGAATCAAAGTCATCTGGATTTGTTTAAGTCTTTTTTTTTTTTCTTATTTTTAGCTAGTGTATTGGTATGTATCTATATGTATGTGGATTAAAGTCATGAGTTAGGTTCATGTGTGTTGATATACATCTATATATGTGTGTGTGTGTGGATTGGAGTTGTTTGTTGGGTTTAATGTGATCAAATATAAAACAGGCACTTTCCAAAATATTTTGATATTATATGAGTGTAGTAATAAATGCTTACCATTACATTCTACTAGTTCCAGTATAGCCAAAGTTTAAACTTAGGCATCCCATCACAATCTGTGATAAATCCAAGTTATAATTTTAGCAGGACCGATTGTTTCTTTTCTTTTTTCTTTTTCATTCCTCTTTTTTATCTTTTTTTTTTTTGTGCACTTGCATGCTTCAGTCCAAGAAGAAATTCTCAGCCCATTGGCTTGACAGTTAAAGTATGTGTAGTTCTTCTCCACAGATTGAAAACAGGGTAGTTTTGTGTCGCACAGTGTTGCTTGAAGATAGTTTAGAGGTCGTGCTTTCCCATGACAGGTGGAACAAAGTGCATTCTGATTTTGAGAGGAGATTGAGTTTTGTGACAGCAAAAGGATCTGACATTGAACATGGTTGTAAGCCAGACGGAACATTATTCTTGATGGAAGAATCACTATTGTTCTCAGTACGTTTAGTAAAGTATTGTAGAAACATTCTAAAATACCTTTTTTTAAGATTTCAGGGACAGGAGATTAAAAAATGCAGAAAATTACAAGCAGTCATGATGAAAAATGTGTTATGGCTTTTTAGAAGAAAGCATTATAAACTTTTAGATTATATGTGTACATTGATTACATGCTTAAGAAGGTACGAGTAACAAAGGTAGGTGTTTTATATGTGGCTAAATAAAGTGACAACACAGTTGTTTTTAATACAACTCATCGAGTTAATCCCAGTGGTTATTATGTACGTACTGAATCTTCCCAGACAGTATCTAAGAATATTGCTCATAGCATCTTTTGTATGTATGCAGAGCATTCAGTAAGTCTTGCATTTAGTATTTCAGTTCATATTTGAAGTGGGTAATTTTGTGGCAAGGCTTTCCTTGTGTACATAGAAATAAAGTAGTATATGAGTAATGTATGAGAGATGAAAGGTTGCACATGAGTAGGTGGGGATGGAGGATGGGTGGATGATTGGGTGGGGGTGGAGATCGGGAGGTTGAGTGGATGGGGAGGAAGGGTGCTGTATGTGCATGTGCATGCATCTGCTGTAAGCAAATATGTGTGATGCGTGTGGGCATGAACATTTGTATTCATGAGAGTTAAATGTCATTTTCTTTTCCTCATCCCCCCCCATTTCATTTGAGTACGTGCGTGTGTATGTATGTGCGCGTGTAAAATGTTTCATTTTACTGTCATGTTTGATTGTACACAAACGTGCCTTACCCCAAATTGCCTTCAGTGTTACACACACACATGCGTGCACACACGCGCATGCACACACGCGCACACACACACACATGCACACACACACACACACACACACACACACACACACACACACACACACACACACACACACACACACACACACACACTCTCTCTCTCTCTCTCTCTCTCTGTCTCTCTCTCTCTCTCTCTCTCTCTCTCCCTCTCTCTCTCTCTCTCTCAGCCCAGCCACCTCTCTTTAACACACACACATGCATGCACGCACTCTAACACACTCTTTCACTCACACACAAACAAGACATCCACACATACACACGTGCGCGTGTGCACACACACACACTTACACACACACACACACACACACACACACACACACACACACACACATGCGCGTGCATGAGTACATATGAGTACCACACACTTCTCACACACACACACACACAACACACTACTCACATTTACGAATATCTGGACTCATTTGTTTCCAAATTCAAACATTTACGATAGTCTTTGTGGACATTGAAATACAAGGAAAAAGCTCTTTATGCTTTAGCTACATCCAAAAGAGCATGAAAGTTAACTTCGTGTAGGTCATCTTTTTTTGTTGTTGAGAACTTGCAAAGCTCATCAGCTGCTGCTGTCGTCCTGTTGTGGCTCTGTTTTGAGTACCCTAGTAATGACTGTTTTGATTGTTTGCAAATGATTTCTTTCTGCTTTAGCATATGGCCATTGTGCGTTTGGAGACCTACAGATTGAGAGTCACTGGTTGATCTTGGTGGTCCAGTCAGTGATAGTAGCGTGTTTACCATCATGCTTACAGTCTCGGGCGACAGGTGAAGCCAGTCCTTGATGCACAGAGTCTGAGGCGGATGGGACTGGCCAAAACTGACCCTAGAAACAACTTTGTGAAATTTCGAAGCTTCTTCCATTTGTTTTCAAAATGACTTGTAGACTGTCAGATGCTTATATAGCCGCAAATGATACTTGATCTGGATTCCTTCACCTGCCTCGCGGTTAATTATATGTCCACACACGCACTTGCACATTCCATCCTCTTGCATTTTTGAGTGACTGAGATTCTTTGACACCTATGTCTACTTTTTGCTTCAGGAGAACTAAGTTGATTTGTTCAGCAGTGTAGGTCCGTTATACTGAGATGGACTGCTTGATGTTACAGAACAATCCACGGGTTGATATACAACGCTTTGAAGTTGTTCATGGAGATGAACCAGAAGCTGTTTGATGACTGCACCCAACAGTACAAGACAGAAAAGCAAAAGTCAGTTATTTTGTTCTCTGTCTCTGTCTCTGTCTCTGTCTCTCTCTCTCTCTCTCTCTCTCTCTCTCTCTCTCTCATCTAGTCCTATTATTCCAAGAAATGTAAACAGTATCTCTGATTTCTAAATTTGGCTGAAAATCCAAGATGTAATGTTACCCAGTGTGGATGGTGACATTTTGACAATACCTGTGTGTTGGAGGCAGTTCTTTTAGGATTGATGGGCCTTTTAGGATTGATGGGCTTTGTGTGTTGGAGGGCAGTTCTTTTAGGATTGATGGGCCTTTCTTTTTCTCTTCCACCCATTCATCACTTCAAATACAGACAGCTCTTTGTAACTTCATAGGACTTTGCTTTCTGTTAACCTTTATCTTTTCTGTTTGTTTGTGTCTCAACCTCTTCGCCACCTCAGAGACCGTGCACCCATGCCGCTCATTCCGAAACCCCGTCCACAGCCACAGCCCGGTTGGCCCCACTGCGGCACCGGCAGTCCACAGGGAACAGTCAGTGTCAAGTCGTCAAGAGGCAACCTACCGGAGGAGACACTGTATTGCTGCCGAGTCACTTCAGTGGTGTTCAGTGACGCCTGTTCTGATCTAACATACGCAGGACACCACCTACTAAGCTCCCTACTGACGACAATAATTGCTTAGCTTAGTCGCGGAGCCGGCGTGAGTGAACTCTCCCTCCGGAGGGCGCCACCATGTCCGTCCAACGACAGCCCCCATGGACCCGTCGATACCAGTGACCCCGACAGAATCAAACCAAGGTCATAGACATGGAGAGGACATCGAAATTGAGGTCACCATGAGAGCAGGGCATGAAGGGCCACAGCATTTTGAAACATTTTTTTTTATGCTGATTGATGAGAATGAGGATGATTAATATGATGCTACGGATTTCCATTTTGGTTTGAGACTACATGACAGGGCTGTACTCTACGCTTCCTTTCATGATATATCCGGGCGTCAGCCAAGCCCGAGAGATACAGGCACCTGGAGTGTTGGTCAGGAAACTTGAGCAACACTCTCAGAAAAGCATCCATTAAGTGGATGAGACTCGACTGTGTGGTCCCAGTCTTCCCAACTGAGTCCGTAGCAAACTCAACTCTGGGTAGGAGCCGGTCGGGGCAGAAAAACCCACATGTCTCAGATGGGATTTGAACCCACGACCTCCCAGCCGGGAGTCCGCGTCCGCGACGCTGACCACTTCGCCACGGCGGCTGTTATCTTTTCTGGTTTGTTTTAGTATTATAGGAGTATACTATAATTATTCCTTTATTGTTACTTTGATAGTTGTTCTGTTGTTACTGAGGTTTTGTGATTTCACACAGGGAGAAGGAAAAGATGAAACAGCGTGATGAAGCCTGGAACAAAATCAACATACTGGCAAAAGACAATCCTCAGGTAAATCTTATAAGGCTCGTTCTCTTATATCATGTTCCTCTCTGTCCTTTCATGTGAATAGATTAGATCATGCTGAGAGCTGTCTGCACTTCATTAACTATCACTGAATGGTCTGGCGATAGGAACAAATTGTAGGTTGAAGTGAAATGTGCATGCTTCTGTGATGCTAGTCTTGTTTTCATATTCCTAGAAAACTGCATCCTCCTTTCCTGTTTCTGCATAGAATGCGCAGTCTGACTCTAAACTAACATGAGTTTTCTGTCATATTTAAAAAAGTATCGTTATTGTCTTTATGTTGCAGCTCCTTAAGTTTTGAAGACATTTTTAAAGACAGTGTTATGTATTACTATTGGTTTTGTTTTCATTATAATCAGTACAGACTAAGCTCTTTTGTGTTGTTTTTTTTTTTTTCTTTCTGTCTTTCAGTACTTCTAAGTAGCACTGTTTTTATGTCCTTTTGCTTTGCACTTCTTCAAACTTAATAATTCACAAGCAAGCAACCAACCCAAATGGGTAGGAGGGAGTGGATTGGGAGAAAAGAACAACTTGCGTTCACTCACTTGGCAGTGTTGTTTCACAGTATAAAGGAATTCTGCACTGGGATGCCAACTATCCTCTTTTTGCCACACACACACGCACATGCACACACGTATGCCCGCGCGCGCAGTCATGATCAGCTTTAACAATCAAGTTAATGAATGCTTATTCAGGAACATTTTCAGCTTCATTTTCAATTTGATGAAGTAAAAAGAAGCTGGACATCTTTGGAATGACTGTCAGCTGAAGTTCTCAGTTGCAACAATAGAATAGAAAAATCAAGACTTGGTAAACGTGGATGTCTAGTAAGACAATTAGTTTTAAGCCATTGGCCCTCTCTCATAGTCATTTTCATCAGAGGCTTAGAATGGGTTTGTAAACTTTACATTTTTCCCGTCCATGTTCTCTTTACATTTTTCCCGTCCGTGTTCTCAGTTGACACGTAACCAAGGCAATGTCAGGTGCCTTTGCTGGGGTCATATTTTCTCAGGGCAATGATTTTTCTTACATCTGGGAGTTGGCATCCCTTCTGTGTGATACACTGTACTCTGTTTTACTTTATCCATTTTGCATCGGTGTGAAACAATTGCTGAAGTAACCAAAATGTTAGTTGACTCTGAAAATGTGGATGGATGTTGCCACAAAATGCACCAAGACTGCAGTTCTTGTGTTGTGTGTAATATTCACCTACTTTTAAGTCTGTGTGACTTCGTTAGTTGCCACTCAGTTCACATGCACATTCTGTTAGTGTTTTTGTTTTTGAAACTGTTTCTTCTGACATTTTTTGCTGTTAAGTGTGTTTGTAGATTTGCATCTGAGCTGATGTCTGAAGCCTAAGGTGTTTGTTTTGTTTCATGTCCGATTATTTTTTAAGTTGTAGTTTACACAGATTTTCTTACGATTACAGTCAAGTTTGTTAAAAGTGTGCGTTTCTTTTGTGTAATAACTAGAAAAGATAAGACTATTGAAATTCCTTATGGCATTATTCTGAAGTTTTCATTTCAGCTTCTAACAACAAACTGTGACACACAGTAATTATTGTTTCGGCAGGATTTAAAATTTGACTTTATGCGCGCAAGAGAATTTCAGCCCAAAAAGAACTATACAAGCCGTTAACTTGACAAACTGCGCAGTTCTTACCCTTGATCTGACAGCAGTGTAGTTTTGTACTCCCTGTTCTGTAAGAACAGAGAGTAATTTAGAATGGGAACAAAGGAATTGTGTGTGTCTGTCTGTCTGTCCGTGGTCAAAATGTGTTCCACTCGCTCCAGACAAAACTACTGGGCCGATATTTCTGAAAATTTGTAGGTATGTTCATTATGGGTCACAGATGATTCCCGATGTTTTAGTTTACGTTATGGCCGCTACTAACGGCTGTAATGGTTTTTCTTCTTTATGGAATATCTCAGTACTTGGCCGATCTTTGTGAAAATTAGCTGGTATGTTCATTACAGGCCACGAATGATGCCCGATGTTTAGTTTATCCCGTTTTAGCCGTTACTAATGGCTGTAACGGCCTGTAACGGTTTTTCTTCTTTATGGAATATCTCAGAAAGTACTTGGTCGATCTTTCTGAAAATTTGTAGGTATGTTCATTATGGGTAACTAATAATGCCCGATGTTTTAGTTTACTATTATTGCCGTACTAATGGCTGTAACAGCCTGTAACGGTTTTTCTTCTTTGTGGAATATCTCAGAAAGTACTTGGTCGATGTTTGTGAAAATTTGCAGGTGTGTTCATTATGGGTCATGTATGATGCCCGATGTTTTAGTTTACTGTTCTAGCCCATACTAATGGCTGTAATGGCCTGTAACGGTTTTTTTCTTCTCTATGGAATATCTCAGAAAGTACTTGGCCGATCTTTTTGAAAATTAGCAGGTATGTTCACTGTGGGTCACAGATGATGCCCGATTTTTTAGTTTACCTCGTTATAGCCGTTACTGATGGCTGTAATGACCCATAATGTTTTTTTTTTTCTTTATGGAATATCTCAGAAAGCACTTTGTCAATCTTTCTGAAAATTAGTAGGCATGTTCATTATGGGTCAAGGATGATACCCAGTGTTTTAGTTTACCGTTATAGCCGTTACTAATGGCTATAACTGCCCATAATGGTTTTTCTTTTTTATGGAATATCTCAGAAAGTACTAGGCCAATCTTTCTGAAAATTTGTAGGCATGTTCATTATGGGTCACAGATGATGCTGGACGTTTTAGTTTACCATTAAAACAGTTAGTAACAGCTATAACGGCCCTTAACAGTTTTTCTTCTTCATGGAATATCTCAGAAAGTACTTGGCTGATCTTTCTGAAAATTTGTAGGTGTGTTCATATGGGTCATGGATGATGCTCGATGTTAAAGTTTTTCCCCTTATAGCCATAACTAACGGCCCATAATGGTTTTCTTCTTTATGGAAAATCGCAGAAAGTTCTTGGCCGATATTTCTGAGGATTTGTAAGTATGTTCATTATAGGTCTCAGATGATGGCCGACGTTTACCAGAATAGCATTAGTAACAGTTACACCAGCCCAAGATAGTTTTTTCTCTCTATGGAATATCTCACGCATATTTAGGATACACTGGGAGTAGGTTTATATGCTTTGCATCTTGTTTGTTTGTTTTTTTTCTAAGAGCTGACAGATTTTTTTTTTTGCCACTCGGAAGCATGAAAGATGAGATGGCCAACAAAAAAAAAAAAAAAAATCTGAATATTTGTTGAGTTAGTGAAAGTCTTGTAATTTTGCAGTCATTTGTCATGGTAGACTGGCATGCAGAGTATTTGTTTCAACAAACCTGTGAAAAACATAAGCTGGTATAGGGGTTCCCATGGCTTTTGCACTTCAGGGTTCCAGGACTCCCAGCAGCGCAGTTCTAGAGGGTCCTGGACTCCCTTGACTAAGATTTAAGAGGGTCCCTAATTCCCAGCACTGTCATTTATGTCTGAATGTGAAATTTCCACTGCTAGTTGTATTCAAGTTTCTTTTCAGTTTCATCACAGGGCATCCAGTACATTCTACTTACACACATTCTCTATGTTCTCTCAATCTCCCTCCCTCTCTCTCTCTCTCTCTCTCTCTCTCTCTCTCTCTCTCTCTCGCTCACACACACACACACACACACACACACACACACACACACACACACACACACACACACACACACACACACACACACACACACACACACACACACACACACACATAAAAGCAGAAAAAGGCAAATATCTATTACATGTTGTTTCCAACTTTGTCAGTGTCACATGAACAAAGAAGATGAAAACATTTGTATTTTAATGGAATAAAAGAATAGAACTGCATTACATTGCATTGTCAAAATGGCAGTAAGCAAGTTCAGCATTGATCGTGGCTTTAGACTATTTTGACAGGAACCTGTAGACCTAAGAGAAAATTATGCAGACGTGACTGGATTCGCAGCCTGTCTGCAGCATGCAGGTTTGACAAAAAGGTCTTTTGAGGAAGTGTGTAACACAAGCCAGTATTATGCCACAAACATAAGAAAAGATGATCTCTTGTTATCACCAACACAGTATATTCTGCGACTGACACACTCAAAGCATTTAATTAATCGATATGAAAAAATGTATTGAAAAGAAATAGTTTGAACCAGGGCTAAAAGACAGGTGGGCGAAGATGGGATAGAGGGGGATAGGAACTTCCCTCCATTGAGCAGGTCTTGAATGTCTGAATTGTGCATATGTTGTGTGTGTATGCGCACACATAGTTTATTCTTGTGGTCATATCTACTTAGTTGGTAGACAGGTTTTTTTTTGCATCGAGAGCTCCTGGAAAATGATAAGTGCCTGGAACTGGTCTGGAAAAAGTCTGGGAATTTTTGTGCGAGCCAAACGTGTGAACTCTGTGTAAAGCAGAATTCACACCTTTGACCATTCGCGAGCTTCAGACCCTTGCCTTGTATTACGTTAAGAACAGTGTGAAATTTGTACAGCACATTTGTTTAGTTTTGTGTACACATCAGTGTGCATCAAAGAGAGCTCAAGATTTTTAGTGCGTTATGAATGATATGATTCTGAATGTCTCGTTTTCTCCAAGACACACATACTTGGGACACACACTCACTCACACACACACACACACACAAACTCGTGTGTGCACACACACGTGCACTCATACACATGTGCGCGCACGCGCGCGCGTGCACACACACACACACACACACACACACACACACACACACACACACACACACACACACACACACACACACTTACGGACTGACTGACCCATTCATATCTGACCCATTCATTCATTTAGACTCACAGCAAAACTTTTTTTTTAATAAATGCTGAATCATTATTTTGTTTTAATACTTTAACTACTTCCCCACTTGATCCTCTACACCATCCTTTCTTTCTCTCAGTCTCTGTCTGTCTGTGTCTCTCTCTCTCTCTGCCTCACCTTTACCATCCTTCCCAGCCGTGTCCCTCCTACTGTTTTAGGCTTTTAAACCCATGAGAAGAGCGCTTTCAGCTTAGTGTAGGCGTAATAGTTTATGGTTAAACGTGTTTGTATTGTGTGTATTAGATAGCACCATAAAACCACCTGAATGTCGGCAAAAGGTAGAAATCATCATGCTTAGTTTCTGACTTCATAATTGAAAGTAAAAGAACTAATGAGGTTTGACATCTTCATTATTAGAGTAAAAGAACTAGTGAGGTTTGAACTGAGTAAGGAAAGAAAGAAGTCAGATCAGGAAAGCAAGAATCCACGCAATATTAAACACTGACACGGCTCCTCTTCATAGAGCTAAAGGTTGGGGTTGGTTTGGTTTTTCAGTTTAAGAATTTAATATACGCGCCAGTAACTGACAGTAATGCTTCCACGAGCGTTACCAGTGGACAGTCAAATGACGATGAAGGTGACGTCATTACCAGCATGGAGAAACTGGAAGCAGAAGCAAAGGATGTAAGTGCTGGCAGCGCTTATCCCACTGTACCATCATTCCGCTTTTGTATTGTCCTATCTACATGGGTGAAACTTTCAGGCTCTGCTGTGAGTCTTCAGTATTGTTCTGCCTAAACAGGAACATGAAGTAGATTGGAAAAGAAGACCAAAAAGAAAAAAAAAAAAAAAAAAAAAAGTGGATTCCAAAGTTTAAAAAAATTTCTGGAAGCCCACTTAGTTAAAGAGTCTGTTTTCATTTTCATTTGAAAATGGATAAGACATGATTTGAAAGATATTTCTGTTTTATAACTTTTTTTTTACTATATGTATATAGATTGGCATTCATCAATTGGTAAATTTGGCACCAAACAGATAATTGATAACTTGTACTAAAATATCCAGTAAGTTAAACGTAAAAAAACGTCTTGATTTGTGTGTGTGTGTGTGTGTGTGTGTTTGAATAATAAACTGGTAAGGTCAAGATAAGTAAACATGCTCCACTTCAAATTTTTGATGTGATGGAAAATCTGAACTAGCTGCAAATTTTCAGAACAGGGCTGGCAGTTTATCTTGGTCTCAGGTCAATAGTTTCACCCATGTAGTGAATCCTTAGCCACTCCCTTTGTTGAAGACAGTCTTGTGTGCAACATGTGCTCATCCAGGTCTGGTAATACATTGGAGTCTCCCTGGTTAATCCCCCAACCCCCACCTTACGCTCAAAGATGACGTATTTTGGTGCTTGGTGTGTACACAGTGGTCTCGGTTCATTTTGCTGCGTTTGACTTGACTGGGGATTCTGGTTTTGAACTGTAATGCGTTAAAAACTTTTATACACACACACACGCACACTTTTTTGTTTGTTTTTTTGTTTTTGTTTTGTTTTAACTTGGGGGAAAAAAGTATGTTTCTGATTTCAGTACCAGTTGGGTTTTTTTTTTTTTTTTTTTTTTTTTTAATCACACATTGTAAAAAGAAAGAAACGAAAAACTTGCAGTTTCACATCTTTGTAGAGGCTTTCACTTCTTTGAGCAATAATAAAGAAATGTTTAAATTGGAAAGAAAAATGAAATAGTCCAAACCTGTAGCTATGTCCTAAAACCATGTTAATGAGAAGTTCAAGTTGGTGAGGAAATTAAAGAGTTCAGGTCTGTAGCTGCCTCCCAAAATGTGCCTTATGAGTCTACAGCAGGCCTGTTCCTTTGATAGGTCTGTATATTTAAAAGACATGATGAGGAACAAGAAGATGGCACCAAGTTCCTTAACTTCTGTATAGTCATCAGTCCAAACATTTGGGGCTGTGGATTCATAGGTAATCTGAGTCATGTGGAATATTTCTGTCATTATCAAATGGGGATGTTCACACTGCAGTTGGTAGTAAAGAAGTTGTGATTAATGTACGCTGTATTATGAACAATCCTTTCATTGTTTTTAGTATTTTATCTTCTTGTAGTTGTAGGTGTTCGAAGGTGTAATATTCTAGTCAGGAATGTTTATGTGATGGTCCCCCACCCCGGGGATTTTTTTTTTTTTTTTTTGTCTTGTTAAATTTTAGGTCTTCCTTTAACATATTTCATTTGTGACATTTCCTGTTCTTCCAAAAGTATTTGTCTTTTGTGTACAGTTGTTTATTTGTTTGTTTCCAGTTGTTACAGAATCTGTGATAAAAGCGTGTGAAAAACTTGTGGTCATAAAATTTGTTTTTTTTAATAAACCAGTACTTTTAATGGAATGCAGTTTTTGTTTGTTTGTTTGTTACAGATAATCATAAGCAAGAAGTTTCTTGATTGTTCCTGATGTGATAGGTTGAGGCAGTGTTTACAATATTTATTAGATTCAGCGCAGAATGAATGAAGATAAGACTTGATTTATTCTAATCCATGTCCTGGTACTGTCTGTGTTTTATTCTGAGTGAATAAATGTGTCACAAACTTCCATGCATGTGATGAATAGATACCACAGTCTCCTAGTGGACTGAAAGAATTAAGTGACAATGTTTACTTATCAAACATGTGGTTGTATTATATTTTGAAAATTTTACAATTTTTTGTTAATGGGCCTCATCAGAATTTTTTTTTAAATGATCCCTGACCAAGCATTTGTGTTTGTTTTGAGTTTACAGTGGCTCCCAGGTCCCAGGTCCATTGATTCTAAGATTAGGATATTGGTTCAGAATTTCAAGAAAGTGAAATGGTCACCAGTCATACTTGGACCATGGCAGGTTGACTTTATTTTCAGTTGCCTGGAACTTTCTTTTTTTTTTTATCCGAATGTTACCTGCAGGACTTTTTATTTTAGCAGCTTCTCTTTTACCTCATATTCATATTGCTATTGAAAAGAGATGGTATCCCTAATTGCTGTTGAAGTTAAATAAGGAACCCATCTTCTCTGCTTGGTGTTGAATGAAAGGAATAGTGGGATAGTGAATTGCCATTGTAGAGATGATTGAGAAAGGTAGAAGACAAATGCTATTACAGTGTACATGTACATAGTGAATCCTATCAGTAGTTGATATACATGTGGAGTTAATGAAGAGGTGTTGATAAAGAACATTGAACTTCAATGTCAGGTGCTGAATAATTTACAGGGTGAACCAGTGTGGAGTGAAGTTGATAGAGAAAGCTTGGAGTTTGATGTTAGATAGATTGAAGAGTAAACAACAAAAGTAGACATACATGTGGTCATGTGAGCATTGATCAAATTTTTTTTTTTTATGTATTTCTGGTCATGGACATTCAGGGAATGTCTGTGACATGCACATCCAAGCACATTTGCCACATTTGAAATGTTTTCTTTGGTACCTTTTTCTGAAGAGTGCTGCTTTGATCGAGTGCTATGAAATCTTTGCTTTTCAGTGGCAATGTTTTTCGTCTTCTGTTTTCATTAATTTAATAACTATCTTTCATTTTTTTTCTAATTCTTCAGGTAGGGTTTGCTTTTGTGTCAGTGCAGTGCCCTTCAGTCGGGTACAGTGGAGTCCTTTCACATGACTTTCAGGGGTTGGAGAAATTAATTTGTGATAACCAGAAGTATTTTGTGTTGAACAAGGAAAGTATCAAAAGGCGAGTCAGAGCAGGAACAAATGACGTGTGAGGGGGAGAAAACTGTTGAGGCACGATGATTTTAGCATACATTCACTGTAGCCATTTTCAACAGCTTTGTTTATAATGACACAAAGTCAGGTTGAAAGGGTCATTCGAAGTTCAAACTATAATCTTTGCATGTTTGTAACAGTGTTTAAGGTAATCACTGAAATCATAACATGTTACAAATAGAACTGGTCAGCGAGTGACTGTGAAATTGAACTTGAAATCCTTAGTTTTGGTTGTGAAGATTGTTGGAACTTTTCTTTTCTGGTATTTCATATTAACTAGATGGCTGTTTGTGTGTCTTTGTGAAGCATAACAGATGTCTTCTAAGCTAACATGCAATCTCAGAACTCAGCAGTCATTTTCAAAGAAAGGAAAACTATTCTGCCATGTGGCATCTATCAGTATTCTCAGGAAAGAAGCTCAGTGTTATGAAAAATACTTGAAAACCTCTTTTTCATCTTTATATAAACCATTGATAATGGAACATTTTCTTTGTCCGGGATTAGAAATGGTCTTGTCAAAGGTGGAAGTTTGTGGTGGTATTAATCTTGGAATTTGGAGAGGAAAAATGAAGGCATCTGATTTGGGATATATCAGATCATTGTGTTATCAAGATCATGTTTGTTGGACTCCACTGTACAGTTCTCAAATCCTGATCACCTGGCCCTCACTATTCACGGTTTGTGTTGATTGTAGTTGGTGAAAATATGGTTTGGAGTGTGTATATTATTAAAGAAGAGAGAGAGAAAGAGAGGGAAAGTGTACTTTTTCTGTTTTGTATACTGTGCAAGCTGCTTGTTGTTTAAATCTTAGCCACTTGTTGTCAGGTTAACTAGTTCTATGTGGGCTGTTGACCCAGTTTGTGTCTCAGTACTGCATAATCTTCTGTCGGTTAAAAATTGATCTGCTTTGAATTGAAACTGTTTGTGGAATTTACTGCAATGTGTTTGTGTGTGTATAGTGAATGTTCGCTTGTTATTCATGTGTGTCCAATTTTGTCCTGACAGCGGTGCATACGATAGCACACGAAAGAGAGGAGACGAACTATCTCACAGTGTGTATGTTGGTTCATGCCATACTCCTTGCGCCTGTACAGTTGACTTACTTTGTGTATTGGTTTCATTATGCGCTTGGATTATTCCGTTGTAATGGTTTGTTTTAGAACTTTGTGTTGATATTTTACTGATGTATTTGTTTTCAGTTTGATTTTGGTTTTGACTTGATTGAGCTGCAACCAAATTATTCTGTCATGTTTTCAGATCTCTTTGTTGCTTCTCCATCTCTCTCCATCTGTCTGTCAGTCTGTCTTTCTGCATCAGTTTGACTCTTCCTGTTCTTCTTCTCTCGTATTCCTTCACAAGATTTCTGTTGATAAAAGATTTTTAGAGACATCATTCAGCAGCTGGCAGACTGATATATGTGATAGAGAATGAGAGTCAGCATGTCTAGTTGTAAAGCAGGCACATTTGCTTTTTGAGACTGAATTGACAGTAGTTGCTGTATGTTGCCTTGTGTGTTTTATGAAGAAATGTATGTTTAGTTTCTAAGAAGGTTTTGTGAATATGCGTAGAGATGCTTCATTATTCTGAGGTCATTATTTTCTGTTTCGTTCAGGCTTGTTTCTTCAATCAAGATGTATGTAGATTTGCTGTTTCTGTGTACATTGTGTGTCGTGTGTGGAAATCATGTGTGTTGTTTGTACAGCAGCACCCTCTTATCCACATAGAGTGTCGTCATTACTTGAGTGCTTACAGTCTTATTAGTGTTGGTGAAGATCAGTCAAAGGTAGTTGTAGTTGTTCCTTACAAGTTTAAATAAATGCAGTTTTTTTTTTCATGTCTGTAGTTCTAGCAGACCTGCCAACCATTACGCATTTCGCGTAATTTATTACGCCCAAGTGATGAACCTTACGCATTTAGCCAAAAAATTACGCATTGAAAGTTTTAAAAAAAAACAACAACAACAAAACGGACGAAAAAAAATCGGCTTATGTACAGACACGCACAGGGCCATGCGTATAACAAGTAATCTTCAAGAAGCGTTTCCGGTCATGCGCAGTTCGTTGCACCATCTTTACCATTCAGCGAAGTTGCGTCCTTTTGAAGTTTGAAGTTACGAAAAATGTCGAAATGTGGAGCAGAAAAAGTTCTGGACAAGATGTGAAAAAAGAAAAAAAACTTGGTCAAAAGTCCCGAAAAGAATACTCACAAAAATTCCCCTGCATACGACCTTCGTAAATTGTGCAAGGTGTAACATTTGCGAGTCCGACTTCACAATTTCCCATGGTGGATGTGAAGCGTCACCTTGAGTCACGCAAGCACATCGATTCTTTTAACGTGCGAATTCTTCCAGCATCACACAGTTTTTTTCAGACTGTAGAAATGAGGAGGAAGGGTAATTCGGGCTGAAGCATTGGTGGCCGGATTTTTTGTCGAGTACATCATCGCTCTTAGCGCAGCCGACCATGCATCCCAGCTTTTTAAAGAAGCGTTCTTAGATTCGGAGATCACCAAACAGTTCAAGAGCAGTCGAACAAAGACAACTCACATTGTGAGGACCCTTGCCATGGGGGACTGCAGAATGGACTGTTTGTGTTGAGGACTGATGGAAGTCGGGGGGGGGGGGGGGGGGGGGGGGGGGGGGGGGGGGGGGGGGGATCCTTCCTGGGGTGGTGCGAGACTTACAAAATCGCCACTGAGCAGATAGCCAACTCCACATGCACAGAGTCAGCAACAGGGGAGAACATTTTTGAGGTTGTTTCAGGCCTACTATCAAGCCTTGGTGTGCCATGGCAGAACTGCCTGTCCCTTGGTTTGTGATAATACAAATCATGTGATCACTGGCAAGAACAAAGGTGTCATTGGATATGTTCGCATATGTATTTCCAGTGTATTCTACATTTTCATAATTTGCAAAGATTTCTTGTGACACTTAAAAGAAAAGGTTATTTGAAGAAAAGTTAAATTCACATAAATTGTGCGAACAATTTCATCGCATCGTGTTTGTTTGAAAAAGTTACGTGTAGCGCTTGATTACTCTTAGCTCTCTGAAATTACACATTTCTGCCTCACAGAGCTTCAATTCTTACTCATTGGTCTCTTAGGGGGTTGGCAGGTCTGTTCTAGGTTTGTGTGATCTTGCTTGTTTAAGATTGATTTTGTTGTTGTTGTTTGGATATGGGGATACTTTGATGCCATATATTTTTTCATTAGTAGGGAATTTAAAAGGACACCAAGTCCTTAATGAATTTTGATTTCGCTGGCCACGTCAGTGTTGTACCAGGTTTTCTTCCTTCTCCTCTCCCTCCCACAGTTGCAGTGAAGAAAAGTTGCACACCAGTCTTTTGCTTTTTCCAAGTGGTGCCATGCTTGCCTCAGCTGTATTATTTCAGTACAAGCAAAGATCTTCATTAACACTGAACAAGGAATGTGAACACTGTATACATTCTGACATTTAATTGTGAATATATTGCAGTCACAGGCTGTAGTCTGTCTGACCAGACAGAACTACATGTAATCTCCTTTTGTGTTCATATGATCACATAGTAAGTAGAGTTTTGAAGATGATGAAGCCATTTTGTCCAGTACCTTCTCGATTCTGTGGAGTTATGTTTGAAGAAGAGTATCCAACAGCTAAGTGCTCTTTTACAGTGTGTGGAGGAGCACACTGTTTGAGCATGCAAACTGAGCTCTGATTTTTAAAGACTGTTGCTGCAGGTCAGTTGCCAAGTACAAAGTTTTTTGTTTTCCTTTCTGAACATGCGGTTGTAGAACTTTTTGGCCAGGATGCATTTGATGTGCACATGCTGTTTGTTGCTTAAGAAGATGATGGTCATTTCTTTGTTAACCATGGATACAGTGTCATATTCTTCTGGAACATTCACTACCCAATAGAGTATGGGGCAGACAGTATCCAAGAGAGGTAACAGCACCATATGTGCATTTTTTTAAAATTCAATTTTTAGGTAGTTTCGTTCACATGTTTGGAAAGATGGAAGGATAGGAGCAAGAAAAGGAAGCTTATAGCTATCAGCTTACTTTCTGTGTTGAGCTTTAATCCAGTCCTGTCCTTTCTTTGTACACAGTGGAGTGCATCATTCCAAAGACAGGGGCTGGATCAATGGATTAGACATATACTGATATAGTTAGAAAGACCCAAGATAGCAGAGAGAGACACATGGAAATGAAAGGCAAGTGGCAGCAGAAGTACTTCAAGGGAGCAACTGTGAATGAAGTAATCGAAGGTAAACCCAGCATCAGCCCCATGCTCGCTCTGTCACTCCTGCCATGTTCTTATCTGCTCTTCGTCCCTGTGCGGAGCTTGTGGCTGAGGTCATCGGGCAAGTGCAGTTGTCATTCTAGTCACCCTCAGAGAAGATGACTGCCCAGGGTACTGCAGATACAGAGTTTAAAAATCCTTTTCATCCAGGTCACTAGCAGGGAAGAGGACCTCCATGGTCCTGCAGTTTAGAGCCTGATCAAGAGCTTGACATGAAACCTCAGCTTCTTGTGTCCGTCCACCTAGAGCCAGAAAAGCATTCTGTATTGAATGTTATTAACTTCATTATGCATTTTATGTAAACCAAAACGCTGTTGATCATGGTATTTTACATGGGATTATTCCAGTTTTTGTCATTGAATCCCATATTTGAAAACGGATGCAGCTTGGACAGTGCATTGCAGAATGTTGGCTGTTTCATTAGCTTTGTTTTAAACTGGATGTATTTTCTTTTTACGACCATTGCAGGTGTACTGAATGGTGTGCAATTTTTCTCTGTGTTTGTGTGTGTGTGTGAGCACGAGTATGTTCATGTGTGAGTGCAAGTATGTTCGTGTGTGTATATGTGTTTATTAGAGATGCAGACTTGCAGTAGTTTTCACATAATGTTGCATAGTGAGAAATGAGTGAAAATATACATTGAAAAGAGATAGTCTTGATCAGTTACACGTGATCAGAGTATTGTTTATGCATCATACCTTGGGAAGAGAGAATGGCGTATTCCTCCATTACAAAGTGTACAGGGTGAGGTCTAGTTTATCAGTACACATTCATAGTTGTTCTTTAACAATGAAAAATGTTCAGCAGAAAGCAGTTGGTTTGCATTGTGGGAAGTAGTATAACTTGATTGGAAGGGAGGTGAGCTACTTGAGAGAGGAAAGGCTTGGTAATAGAGTAGTGACTTAGAGGGTAGACTGGTTATAACAGACTGGTGACGAAAGTGGAGAAAATAGTGACCTAACGGATGATTTGTGATCTTGACAGGAGGCCAGTGACCTGTCTAAAAGAATGATCTTGAAGGGGAGGTCAGTGATAAAAGTGGGGAGAATGGTGACCTGATAATGGTGATAAGCAGTCTTGTCAGCAGACAGAAAATCTGTTACCAGCAGCAGTAACAGTAGGGTGACGTATTGGGATGGTTTGTAAAATATAGCCAGCAGGTACATGATATAGTAGGAAGAGTGGTGATCTAGAGGGGAGACTGATGATAAGAGTGAGGACAATGGTGACCAATATGTAGTGAGCGGTGATTCATTGGAGATACTCTGATAATTGGAGTGGTGACCTACTTGGGAGACAGGTAATAAGAGTGGGGGGAGAGTGTGACCAATGTATGGTGAGTGGGGAGAATGGTGACCTATGTATGGTGAGTGATGATTCAGTGGAGATACTCTGATAATGGGAGTGGTGACTTTGTGGGGAGACTGGTGATAAGAGTTGGGAGAGAATGGTGACCTATGTATGGTGAGTGATGATTCAGTGGAGATACTCTGATAATGGGAATGGTGACCTATTTGGGAGACGGGTGATAAGAGGGGGGGGGGAGAATGTGGTGAGTGATGATTCAGTGGAGATACTCTGATAACAAGAGTGGTGACCTAGTGGGGAGACTGGTGAAAAGAGTTGGGAGAATGGTGACCTATGTATGTTGAGTGATGATTCAATGGAGATACTCTGATAATGAGTGTGGTGACCTTGTGGGGAGACTGGTGATAAGAGGGGGGAGAATGGTGACCTATGTATGGTGAGTGATGATTCAGTGGAGATACTCTGATAACGAGAGTGGGGTGACCTAGTGGGGAGACTGGTGAAAAGAGTTGGGAGAATGGTGACCTATGTATGTTGAGTGATGATTCAGTGGAGATACTCTGATAATGAGTGTGGTGACTTTGTGGGGAGACTGGTGATAAGAGGGGGGAGAGAATGGTGACCTATGTATGGTGAGTGATGATTCAGTGGAGATACTTTGATAATGAGTGTGGTGACCTAGTGGGGAGGCTGGTGGTAAGTTGGAAGAATGGTGATGGAGGGGGATGGGTGGGGTGGGGTGGAGAGACATTGATTACAAAGGTAGAAGACCTAGATAGAGGCAGGTGCGAGTCTGCACACGCACACACGCACACACACAGAGCATCAGGAGGCGGTTCAAGAAGATAGTACACAGAAAAGGCTTGTAATGAAAGGGGTTTCATTATCAGATTTAAAAGACTGCAGGTAGCCTTAGAGAGTGGGGAATTTCTTGTTTTGTGAAAGAATGCACAGAGAGGCCATCAGGACGTATACGAAGATTACATAAGAAAAGGCTGAATTGCTATGCCAAAATACTTTCTTAAATAGATAGGTTTTACCTTTATGCAGACTCCAGTTCTTGATATTAATGTATGACAGGCATGGCACATAAACACATAAATGCACATACGCGCATGCACAGGCACTTACTGATACCAGGGCCGTTCTGTTGTGTGCTCTAGGAAAACAGGATGAAAGTGTAAGAAACAGCATATAAGTACGTGAATTCTTTTTTTTTTTTTTTTTCTCAAGTGGTACAATGAAACCTCCCAAAGAAAGACAATCCATGTTAAGATCCTTTCTCTTCGCTTTTTTTTTTTTCCCCAAATAAATTTCTCTTTTGTCCATACTTGATTAAGCTCCCAACTCACTCCCTTTAAGAAACCCATTTCCGTAGATTTTTGGAGGTGGTTTTTGAGAGGTTTCACTGTAAGACCTACATGTTTGGTTGAGTAATCACAAATGAAGTGTTTTAGATTTGGCTGACCACTAACACTTTTTTAAAAATAAATTTAACATTTTTGGCTGCAGTTTGTAATTCCAGAGCTCACTGTGAATGAAAAAGACACTACATTGCATTGTGTTGTGTTTGTTAAAGTATTAATGGCCTCACTTTCAAATGATCTTTTTTTTTTTTTTTCTACAATTATTAGGCTGGTTCTTTCTTTTGCTCCTTGACCTTACAAATTCTCAATCTGCTACTCTTGCTGTGCTAATTTATCATTGTGAGACATTGCCCCTCAACCAGTTAGTTGTAGAGGCGCTGTGTGAGGCATTTTCCCTAATCACGAGCAATAGGTTGTTTCTGACTGTCCTGAGCCTTCAGTAAGGGAGATGTTTGCTTGTGCTTACCTCTCCTTGAAAACGTTTTTTTCCCCCTGTGCCTTTAGATCTGTCAAGTGTGCCTCATAATCATAGTTAACATGCTGGGTTGTGTGTAATGCTGTTGGTTTGTGCTTGAACTTGGGCATAATTCTGCATTGAGTGGTGTCCCTACGGACAGGAATTCAGATTGTTCAAATTCTGTCACTAGCATTGATTTTGTGTGTTGAACTTATAGTCTTAATTTTTGCTAGAGTATTTTAATTTTTGATAATTACAGCTCTTGAATCATTCATGTATAGGAATAGGAATCAGTTCTTGAAGCTGTTTTGACATTAATTATGAACAGTTTGATCATTCATTCTCATATGTATGATAGAGTGGCAGTGCCATACATGCCTACCCCTACGGAACTTCCGTACTTTCTACGGTAATTAACAAAAAATGAAGTAGCTATGGCAATTATGGAAATTTATTTTTCGTTATGGTAAAAAGATTTTTCAACAAAAATTTACTTGAAACAATCGCGAGTTGAAGCAGATGATGCTTTTGAAAGCAGAAGCAGAACACTGAATGGTAAAAGGGACGTAAAGCCCCGTCTTCATAAAGCAGACAAATAGCGTATGTCTCCAACGGCTTCTGCTATAGTGGGACGTTAAACTCAGTTATTCAACCAGATGATGCTTTTGAAAGCAGAAGTACTAAACCAGATATCGCAAGTAATTGACATTTTGAGAAACATGGCGTCTAATACAAAGAGAAAATGAATGGATGTGCCAGCTAGTGATGCCGATGAACCGACATCAAAAAAGCGTCAGCCGTCACAGAAGTTCCTGGACAAATACAGTGGCAAATTTCCCTTCATTGTGAAATTGGACTCTGACAATTCAAAAGCAAAGTGCGTGATTTGTGACAGCGCATTTTCTGTAATTAAAACATGGCGGTAAAAGTTTTGTCTTATTCTATGCATAGGTTGAGCTCATTATGACAGCCTGACCAACTCTTTCCACAAACTGTTTCAAAAGAAAAAAAATGAACGCTACTGATTTTGAGTCTGTGCTACTGAAATTTGAAGTCAGTGCTACTGAAATTCATTTTTAGGGGTAGGCATGTATGTAGTGCTCAGCTCTTCAAACCAGTTAGCACAGTGGTAACTGAAAGCTGCTTCAGACTTCAGAGGACTCCCCCCCCCCCCCCCCCCCCCCCCCCTTTTTTTTTTTTTTTTACCCTTAGAAGAGGTCCTCCCCCCACCCCCCTTCTCTAAGGTATTTTTCATGTTTTGTTTAAAATATACACACAGGAACAACAGCAGAAGAATTGTGCATAGTATGTTAACAAATAGTGTTGCAATCAGTATGTGACAACTCTTTGCTTTTGGGTTATCTGTTTATTTTTTTATTATGATAGTTCATACGTTAAGTCATGCATGGATTTACACTTATTATAATTTTTGTTTCAGACACACTTATTGTGTGTTTGTGTTTTATATGTGCACCGTTGGGAATCATTCTCAAATTCTTACCAATTTCTGTTGGGTACAGATTTGCCCATCCGCTCTGCCACTTTATTTCCATTTTTGTCAGCTTGGTTATGTACTCAAAGCATTATTCATTTAAGTTATTGTTTATGCTCCTAATTTTTCAAAAAGAAGAAAAATGATTTGTCATTCTTAGGTTTGCAAACAATTTATTCTCTGTAAGATTTCAAAATTTATGTCACAGGATTGTAGGAAATATGGTTATGTACTCAAAGCATTATTCACTGAAGTTATTGTTTATGCTCCTAATTTTTCAAAAAGAAGAAAAATGATTTGTCATTCTTAGGTTTGCAAACAATTTATTCTCTGTAAGATTTCAAAATTTATGTCACAGGATTGTAGGAAATATGAGTTCCTGCTGTCATCACGTCATTGAATTTCATTCCTATAGCACCAGCCAGCATTTCTGCTCTGAAAGTTTTTAGGTTATTATTAAGTTTACGAATCTGTTTTTTGTGGGTATGAAAAATTTGCATGGATATATGAATGTGTGTGTGTGTGTGTGTGTGTGTGTGTGTGTGTGTGTGTGTGAGCGCACATACACAATTATTTGTTAACAGAATAATTGCCGGACAGAAAATGAATGGACTTTATTTAAAGCTTGAACAAGGGAGGAAATTGTCTTTTGGATTTACCATTAAATAGGGTGTTATCCTGCCTGCTTGTAGAGAAGTTCTGCCCTCTATCCACCCCCCATCTTCCATTTTTCCATTTCCCCCCTTCTTCCCTCACATCTCTCTCTCTCTCTCTCTGTCTCTCTCTTTCACATGAAGAAGTAATGTTGTAGGCTTTCTTTTTGATTGAGCTTGCTTTGGGGCATGAATGTTCTTTTTTTTTCCTCCAAGGAAATGAAAGAAAGATTAAATTAACAGCTGGTTCTGAAAACATGATATATGCAGCAGTTAAATGTGAGTACAAGTGTGATATTGTTGTTTGGGCTTGACTAACTTTAAGCAGTACTGAATAGGATAGTAGAAAGCAGATCAGTTAGTGTGGAGAATTTGTTAACAAGAGAATGAAAGCCATCTGGTCTTTGTTTGAATGGTAGTCCTTGCTGTAGCATTGTCAGTAAAATTATTCTCTGATGTTTGCAAACAGTCATTATTGTGGTCACATTGTCAGTAATGACTGTGCTGATGGAAAAGATATGTGCATAAGCTGTTACTGTCAAGATTATCTGTCAGTGTAGATGGGTAAAATATGCACAGGCTGTCTTTGTCAAGATAAACATAAAAAAATCTAAACATCGAGGAATTTTACACTTGGAAATATGTCAACAGTTGTCTTGTAATGAATAGATTGTGACATTACAGATTTATGACAGGCATTTGGTGCTAAGACCCTATGGTTTATCTGTTTTTGTTGCATTATTTTGTTTCTAGATGAAAAAGAAGCCTCGTGACAAACCGTTGCTGCGCCGTAAGTCTGAGCTCCCCCATGACATGTCCATGATGCGAGCTCTGGAAACACACAAGCGGGCTGATGAGTTCCTGATGGCTTCTGCAGAAAACAGCTCTGTCAACAGCAACTGATGTTGTTACAACACTGCTCAAAAAATTAAGCAGCAGTGTTGTCCGTTACACAACTTCCAGTCTTTTGTCATCCCTCATCATTTTTTGCCCAGTCTGTTCTTTCTAGATTTCTGTTCTTTTGTCTACCCAGTTCATTTTTTTTTGTTGCTAGTTGTTTCATCCTGTACTACTTTATTCTCTGGATTTATGTTTAATTCATCAGATTAAGTCTTTTTAAAAAAATTGTACTTTGTGACTGAAGAAACAATGGCAAACCTGTAGTTTAGGGGCCCCCTTCATTGTTCACTCACTTTAGACATATCTGTTTCTCATCATATCTTCTTCATGTCCAAGACTAAATGGAATGAATCAGAAAACATCTTGTTGTTACATGAGTTCTAATTTAATACATAAGTTTGGCATATATATGTAAAACTACTTGGGCGTGAATGTTTGATGGACAGAAGCAGTCTTTCGAAAGGATAGTTATCTGGTGGATTTTGAATAGGGAGCCCCTAAGCATCAGGATTTCCAATACTTTTCCTGTAGAGCAATTCTATTGGTTAATTTCTCTCCGTTATTTTTTGTAATCTTTTTTTTTTCTGTAGCAATTTGTAATTAAGGATGACTGAACATGCCAAAGTGATGTGATGATTCGCCATTGTGATTTGGTTGATAGACATTATGCATACACACGCAGGACGGTGACATTGCATCATGCCCTAACCGTTTCATGTTTTGTAATATTTTGTCATTACGCTCAATCTGTTGAGAAGATGATAACAGAGAGTTCATTTAGATTAAAAGGTTTTCTCATCAGTTTCTGCTTTCATCAGACCTCATTGCTCACTTTTGTTGAAGAAGGAAGTACACATGTGGGTGTCTGTGATCACCCTTTTGTGAGGGTGAAGAGGGGAGAAAGAATGCTGGAAGTAATCTGCATAGTGGGGGAAAAAAGGCCAGGGTACACACAGCACTCATGAGTCCTATAGCTCCCCATTTTCGTGTGTTTACTCAGCATGATTATTCTAGCCAGTTGTAAGACATGTGCTTAATACATCTTTCATTTTGAAAAAAAACACAAAAAAAAAACGTTCACTGATTGTATTGGTCTTGAGAAAATGGCAATGCCATTTTTCATTTTAGTTTACGTGGATATTATAGTTTGGATTTGAAGGAAATGACAATTCCTGCACATCTTTGACTCGAAACAGAACAACCATATTCTCATGTACTTTCATGGTATTTGTTAAATTCTAATACAGGCTTTTATCTTTTGGGGTATTTGTTTAACTTAAATGATAACACAAACTTTTAATTTATGATAATGCAGTGTGCTTTGGGGGTACTGGTACTTGATCGTTACTATAATGCAGATTTTCATATGGTTATGGCATGTACCTGCTAGGTTTTCGTTGGTTGACTGTAATACAGATTCTTAGACTATGATACTAGTATCTTTTTGGTTACTTGGGATACTAGAAGCAGTTTATCTGGTCTTATCAAGCAAGCACTTTATAGCAACACTGCAGAGTGGTTGTGCTGTTTCCTTCTACTCTGTCCTGTTCCAGTAAGTAAGGAGTAATTTTTGTTTTAATGTTGTGTAAATATTGCCTGTTGTGATTTGTGCAGTAGTTACCTATGTGATCTCTATAGCAGGAATGCACGTTTTAGTGTGTGTGTGTGTGTGTGTGTGTAAAGTCCGGAGCTGAGTGGAGTATCACTTAATGTATAATAAAACTATCACACAAAAAAAGAAAACAGATCATTTTGAATGAAGGAAGGAATGGTATTGTCTGTTTGTTGAAAAGTTCTTTTTGGGGGGGGGGGGGGGGGGGGGGGGGGGGAGGCGGGGAGAAGAAGTTTCTCAAAGAATCAGTTTAAATATTTTTTTATGTTTATAAGTAAAATGATCTATTGCCTACTACTACTACCCCTTCTTTCTTTCTTCCTCCACCCCTTTCCTTTTTCTCAGATTTATATAAATTCTTGATCTTTTTTATTTTAGCTTGTGCGAGAAAGAATTACGAAAATTAGAGAGAGAGAAGACGAAAGGTTTTATGTTTGTCACTATTCAAAGTATAAGTGAATATCAAAGATGAAAAGATTTTATGTTTGTCACTATTCAAAGTATAAGTGAATATCTCGGTGGTATCATTTTTAATCCACTTAGTTTGTTGAAATCGTAGGATGAAACTTGGTACCTGAAGCAGAACATAAGCTGTGCCTCTTTTTGGGATTGGATGTATATGAAGCCTGGGTGAATCCAAATGTATAGTGATAAAATTTTTTAGGATGTTTCCCTGTCTTGATATCAGAGTCATGGCAATATTCCTTTAGTGATATTTTTAAGTTTGATTTTGCACTGCTTGATACAGAATAACACCTTTTGTTATATAACGGTGGAAAGGATGAGACAGCTTGTCACCAAGCATGCTGCAAATTTCAAAATGTTTTTGTGACTTTTTGTTTATGTTTTTTGGACTGCCTTGCACAAAATGTCTGACTTATCATATTCTGAACTCTTTGGCAAAAGGCCATCTCTGTTACTAATGAAAATAGTATTAGCTACCACCTAAAACAAAGTGTGAAAGATAGCACCTGTTTAGTGGTAGAAGGAAAAACAGGATTTTTTTTTTTTCTTTAGACAGCCGGCACAACTGACAGGAACAGCTTTCTGACCATCATATCAGCACATTGAGGAAAAGTCAAGACATTGAACAAGAGTTTAATGCTTTGTGAAAATGTATTTCTGTCTAATAGACAAGAATTGGTCATTTTATACAGAGCATTGAACATGATTTGGATTGTGGAGAAAAGTCACAGAAAGAGTGATTGGTATTATGTAACTTTTTTCGTCGTCATTTTTATTTCCAACCTAGTGTTGAGATTGTTATCCATCATGTCCTTTTTTTTTTTTTTCTTTTTTCTTTTTTTTTTAAGGGAACATTGTTGGTTTTTGTTTTTGTTGTTTTTTTTTTTAGGCTTTGGTATACTGAGAGAAAGGGTATGGAGTGTGCATTTTCATACATTTACAGATGGACTGATGTTGTATATATTTGAACATTCATGATACTGGGCAACGGGAGAACTGTTAATTGATAACCAAATTCAATGTTCTGTTAATTGAGTTGCACGTAATGCAGTTCATTCATTATAATGCAGAGTGCTTTTGTTTTATGAGATAAACAAAAAATATATGCATACTATATTGTGTTTGTGCTCTTAACATTATATTTCACCGAAGTGTGCTCTCGAAAGTGTTGCCTATAAACAGGACATTCTCACAGCTGCACTATTTTGTGTACAGTTCTGGCATGTTGAACAATCAGGGGGCATTAACCTTGCACATAAATGTAAGTCAATATACTCGAATGAAGCAAATGAAAAGCTATTCCTTTAAGGATTTTGAAGCACCTGCAGAAACTAGATGTAAGTTACTTCCATTTCCATAGACCGCTTCTGGAGATGAAATCGTTTTACAATTCACGCAAGTTTTTACAAAGAAAATTCATCGATTAGAAAGAGACAAGAAATTATTTGTTAAAGTGACCAGATGGTATTTGGAAATATCAGTGGTAAGTGATTAACTGAATGGGTTTTTTTCAGACGCTATGTGGTTTTGTTTCTCTGTCTAATGTATGCAGTGAAGGCCGACTGAAAACATGTAGCTGAATCACAACTCTTGAAATCGTGTTGTCATGCAACCTAGGCCTGAACGCTTGAACCTAAGCTCAAAGAACAGTAAACAAGTGGGGTAGTCTTTGCTCCCATAAGGAAACCTAACACAAAGTAACTTTTATTCAAGACTGGCACAGCCTTTTAAACTTGAATAAAGTCAGACAAATGCAAAGACGAACAAACTAATAGTGGGGGAAAACAAGCGCAGGCCAACAACTAAATTGTCTTCATAGTAATGACTTGGCAAAACTTTGAACTTAGGAGGGGGGGGGGGGGGGGGGGGGGTTCAGCAGGAGGTTGAAGATGTAAAAACTGGGGAAAACAGTATTATGGACTGTGGTGTGTCTCTATTTGACGCCAGGAGCGCAGATACAGCCAGCCGTGTCTCCCTGATGAGTTTCCGACCCAGCGGACGAAAGGCCTCGGAGCAGGCAATACAAATATATCTGCCTTTAAAAGGGATTGCGATGGTTCCCTTGGGCAGCCAGTGAAGAGTTTTCACATTTTCTTAATTTCATTTTCCCAGTTTTTTCATCTTCAACCCTCCTGCTGAAACCCCCCCCCCTAAGTTCAAAGTTTTGCCAAGTCATTACTATGAAGACAATTTAGTTGTTGGCCTGCGCTTGTTTTTCCCCCACTATTAGTTTGTTCGTCTTTGCATTTGTCTGACTTTATTCAAGTTTAAAAGGCTGTGCCAGTCTTGAATAAAAGTTACTTTGTGTTAGGTTTCCTTATGGGAGCAAAGACTACCCCACTTGTTTACTGTTTATTGTTTACTGTTCCCTGCCTCATTTCATTTCCAATTAAGCTCAAAGGTTGATCTGGCTTGTGTCTTGTATTTCTGATTCAGCTCAAAGTTTCATCTGGCTTGTGTCGTGTATTTTTTATGCTTTTGTGTGTAACGTAATGATACCACTGCACACAAAACGAAGTTTCCAGCACAGTTTTAGGTCCACTTTGGACTCGGTCGCCTCTAATATGGCAAGTCTGTTATTCTTTGATCATTATTGTGGTTACTTCTAGTAAAAGATGAGCATGTGATCAGTTAGAAGAATGAAAACGAGCCTATGTTCTGATAGGTACCACCATCGTTGTGTTCGTTATCACTGTAGATCTAAGTCAAAATTGATGATCAATATTAGTATTGGATATTTTCTGCAGTTGTTTTTTTTTCTTTGGAAGTGAATAGACTGTATCTACAACATTTTGTTTATATAATCCTCGTATGTTATGGAGATTTTGACTAATGTAAATTAGCAGAAAAGAATTTCATGATGAAAGTTAAATATTTGCCAGTCAAGTGTTTTCTGTGACCCAAAGCCATTTCCCAGTATCAGGATGCCGTAATGTATACTTCAGCAGTCGCCCTTTTTTTTTTTTTTTTTTTTTTTTTTTTTTTTTTAATGTTGGTATGAATACTGTTGGTTGGTCAGGGCTGTAATCATCAGGGTTTTTTTTGTCATTGGTGATGAGTTATTGTAGTCTGCTACTGCTGTCTCTCCGTCTGATGAGAGAGAGAGGCCCTGTCTTTCACCTTTCTCATTCTTGCACATGTTACTTGTTTGAAAAAGTGTGTACACATTCATTTCCTGTTATCCTGATGGGAAGATAGAGAAAGATGGGAATAGGTAACCAGATTAATTTTGTGGTTTGGAAACATCGTCATGGCCTGCTTTTGTTAGATACCTCGTTATTTTCTTTTATGCCTTACGATGGCAACATAAGCTTGTATGTATTTATGTTACGCTGTTACATCTATGTCCACATTTTCTCAGTAATTTGCAGTGTACAGTGCAAGATTATTTGTCATCATTTTTACAAACTTCTCCTTAAAGCAGACACGTGTGTGTTTGAATGAGCAGGAGAGTGTGAGAAGTATTGGGGAAAAAGGATCAGGTAATCCCCAATGAAAGAAAAAATGGGGGGGGGGGGGGGGGGGGGGGGGGGATTTGGAGAGGATGTCATTGAGTGTTCATGTTCAGATTCATTTGTCTGATAAGGATTCAAGGGTTGATAGGGTATGGGGAAACTTTGTGCATATGCGATCCTGAATGTGCAGATAACATTTAAAAAAAAAAAAAAAAATGTTGGACGTACTTGTTAAGAAGTAACCAAGCTTCAGGTGGGATTTTGCATCAGTGCATGTATGAGTTTATGTGCGTGTGTGCATTTTAACAAAAGCTGATGGATAAGATGCTGTGCATATTGTTTCATCTTGTTGATAGTCTGCTGATATTTAATGGATCGGGATACATTCCTTGAAAATAAGGATATGCAGAGTATCATAGGTTGTAAACTTATGTGTTGTTCAACACAGCCAGTTACAGTCTGTTTCTGATAGGCGGCAAACTGTTAATCTGCAGTTTCACGTTATCTTTTTTTTAAGGTCTTTTTGCAATGATCACCAGCAATAATTGCAACTTTGTAAAGCTATGAACACAAGAAGCTACTCGCTTGAAAAGAAGTGATCATTCTTGGTCAGGATCTGTTGATACCCTATTCTTGGAGTTACATAGTTATGTCTAATGAGCACCTGCATCACCCATCCTTCTGTTTCCTTGGATACATATCATTTGGCGAGGAAGATTTCAAGCGTATAAATACAGCAGCATAGTATTATGTGGAATACTTGAAAGATTGTGTGCAGTCATGCATGCACTTAGATTGTTTTCAGTTTAAGCTTTGCCACTTTTCTCCACCCACCCCCCCTCACCCTCCTCACATGCAAGCACGCACGCACACACACACACCACACCACATCACACAGAAAACACCACACACCACATCCCCCTCCCTTCCCCCCTCCCTCCCCACACTGACTGTTCATATATTTGGACACTTAAAAAGGAATTTGAGTAGTATTGACTGAAGGACCAAGAATGGCAACAGATGAAACAGACTTTAGTATAGGACCATCCATAATATGATTTCAACTCAGGTTTAGTCAGAGGACCAAGAATTGTCATAAACTTTGAACGTCAAATTAAAAATTTAACTACACGTACTGTACCGTGGCTCACTAATGCAATAAGCGACGGCAGTTTGCTATCCCCACAAATATGATTTCACCTCAGGTTTAGTCAGAGGACCAAGAATCGTCATAAACTTTGAAAGTGAAACTAAAAAAAATTGCATTCTTTAAAAGAATTTTGACATAGTTGCCCTGCAAAAGGTGGTGAAAAAATTTATATCCAAAACATTGGAAGGGAGGGGGGGAAAAATCAAGGTAACAATAATCTGATTCAGTGTCTGTAGTGTGATTGTTGATGATGACTTCATTGATAGCCTTGAATTGTCTATGCATGTCCAACATTTTCATTCCTTGCTGATATTATGATCTGTTGGCAATCTTCCTTTTAACATCTTGGCATTGTGCAAAAAACAACAACAAAAAAAACCTTATATATCGAGTGATTTCCGCAAGCTCCCCTGCCTCTTCAAAGTTCTGTGCTAGTTATTGATCCTTCTCTGTTGCTGTCTTTGACTCTGCTTTTTTTTTTTTTTTTTTTCTTTCTTTGCTATCATTGACTTTTTCTGCCTTTATGAACCACCATCCTATCTGTGTCCTGGAAACTCTTTGACACTTTCTTCCCCCTTGATAACAGTATGACATGTCAGCTTTTTTGTTGTTGAAATCGGGCAACTAAATGAAAATTGTTCACATTGTCTAGGGTGGACTCTAGCTGTCCATTCCATGGTTTTTTATGTATATGTGGGTTTTTTTTTTTTTTTTTTTCTTTTTGTTCTAAATCTTGGAGTGAAAAAAAAGAGAGATGCCTGAAGCTGTCTGCACAGCCTAGTTTGCCATCAGAGGTCAGTAGTTCAGCTACTATATCACTGATTTTTTTTTTTTTTTTTGGTCTTCTTTTTCAGGATATAATCTTTTTCTATACTATGTGCACTATTCAGGAAATGCCTTTTTTTTTCCTTTAAGAATTTGACAAACCTGTGAAAGCACTATGCGGTCAGCTGGGCTTCAATTAGAAAAACTTGCAACATGAGGTATATAGGGGGACAGAGCAAAAACAAAAACAAAAAAAGAGGTGCCAACCCTTATGTTTTCACTGTAGTACTTGTCACTTAATTGAATTTTTGTCCAGATTTACGGTCACTGCTATATTTTCTGTTTGGAAAAAGAAACTCATATCAGTGTCGGCCAAACCGAAGCACCATCACTGACAGTGAATTGATAGCATCCAATTACTAGGGCTGTAAAACCACCCTGAATTACTAGTCATCAACATTGTTATGATCATTGAGAAGGTGTGATGCCCATATTTTGGCTTGTTCAGGGCAATGGTTGGCCAGGTAAAACATCAGAAGAGAAATTTGCTCATGCCCAAGTTGTTTGCACAAGGAAATGTGTAAACAGAAATTTTTTGCTGATATATGCTCAACAATGATTATGCATTCACACATCAAAAGTTGGTGGAATGTATACCAGATGCACTGCCTCTGATCTGGATTTCAAAATATCTGGTGACAGACTTCGCCATGTGAGACGCCATGGTTTCCAACCTCCATTTCCCACCTTTCCAGAATATATACATGTATGAATTTTGCAAAACTGATTTTATGCTTTCCCTCAGTTACTTTGATGATTTGTTGGAGAATTCCTTGACAGACAGTAATGTGTTCTGCAAGATTTTCCATTTACTTACTTTCTTTCTGCGTACGCAGGCTGATACTCCTGCGGACACTGCCTGTATAGACAAGCAGTCGAGTTTGTGTGTATGACCATTTTTTATCTTGCCATTAAGGCAGCATACTCTCATCTTCGGGGAAGGTGCATGCTATGTGTAACGTGTCATCCATACCAACGGCCAAACTGGCTTCTCTTCCGAAGTTGGTGATGGGATTTTACGTGCGTGCAAGATGTTGTGCATGCGTATAACACACAGAACCTCGGTTTATAGTTTCATTCAAAGGACTGTATTGGGAATGGAGTCGGAACCAATGTTAACTCCGAGGAGGGAAAAATCCCCCTGTACCGAAATTCAAACTCGCAACCCCAGGATCACAAGTCCGGCGCTGTACCAACTGAGCTATTCCGGCCCCTTCCATTTACTTTAAAATGATGTAGGGGTTTACTCCACTGAAAAAAAATCAATCAGTTTGGGGGGGGGGGGGGGGGGGGGGGGGTCTTGTGCAGGTGTCCTCAGCTGAATTTTTTTTTTCCCATTAAAAGTAATGTCAAGCAACATGGTTTGGAAAACAAACACGCTCATTCACACACAAGCAAAAACAGTCTTGAAGAGTGACCCATTCATCTCAGGGTGACATGTATCCGAAAATTGTTTTGGTCATCTGACCAGTAAGTCTAATCATGTTGTGAAGTTGATTGTCATCATCAGTTTACCAAACAAAAGAAGAAAGGGGAAAAAAATCAGCCAAGTTATCACTTAGTGGTCAGTCCAGTATGCATCTTGTATACAGTTTAATGATTGGTTTATTGCCTTGATAACATAGGTGACCAAGTGCATGTCTTATATGTGAAGATATATCTGTATGTCATGAGGAAAACAGAAAATTGCATGCATAATGTGAATGACTGCAGCAGTGTGTGTAGATTATGACTGACTGGCTGTAAAGAATATGTACACTGAGAGTGACAGAAGGAATGAAAGTCTTGTGATCATAAGGAAAATTTGTTACCTGTGCATTTATTAGTTTAAATGAATGTTTAATTCACGTTTTGATCTGTATGAAAATTTTGATGCAGTTTCAGTGCACTTTGTATTTCCATTAATTCATTTTGATACTCTGTGAAATCATGTTGAATAAATGAATTATTAGGCATTTTTATTTTTATAATTTCTACCTGTGAATTTTTTTTTTTTAAGGTGAAAGGCATTGCTCTGGAATAAAACATCTGAATTGGCGGATTTTGTATCAACACCTAGTCCATGTTGCTTTGTGATAATTGATTTCTAGAGAAGGAAAAGAAAAATGCAGGCAGGTATTAATGTGTGCCCAGTCTGTATTATCAGGTAGATATGTTTCTCAGATGGGAGTTCAGCTTCATGATAAAATGCGTTGCATTTGAACTAATGGAGAGAGTGTCAGAGAAACATGTACAGTGTCCTTATAGGTTTGACATGCTAGTGTCTGAAAAGGCAGATGCTGCAAGAGTGTGGCATTGTGCTTCTGTCAGAGTTCTAGACTCCACACTTCCAGTTTGATATTGTTCAAAAAGATGAACTGGAAAATGGAACAAGGTGACCTTTCCGTGTACACATTTCAGTAAGTGAGTAAGGCTTGGGATGTTTTCATTTCCTTACGTGTGTGTGTGTGTGTGTGTGTGTAGGTGTGTCTTGTTTTCTTCTTTCGTCATAAGTGCACTGCTCGCTGTGGCATTACTCCCTTGCTGCTCATTCTGGCTTCTCCACACAAACCACACCCACACTTGTTCCACTGCAGTTCAACAGGGACACATTGTTAATTAGTTATCATGAGGTAGCTTGCAGATGAAATACTGCACACCTGCAGAGTCACATTGGTCGGATTCAGTGATGCCTGTTCAGATCAAGCATATGTAGGACACCATTTACTGAGCAGTCTTGCAGGCTCTGAAGTCTTTGACACAAAGTTTTCATAGGCATGGGTTGAAGTTGAACAGCCTTGTCCAGAAATTTGACCGTGGTGCCAGTCTCCCCATCTGTATCTCGAAACTGTGGATAGAAGCCAGTCCAGGCTGAAACATTGTACGGTTATAAAGTTAAAAATTGTAAACTGTAGCACTCCAGCCTTCTGCATGTGAAGTTCACTCCTGCATTATGGAAGAGAATTGACTTGGATTCAGTTTGTTTACTAAACATGAGTTAGCAGAGATAAAGACAGTTGGGATAAGTTTTTAGAATACCAGCTGATTTTGCCTTTAGATGAAATAGAAACAGACTAGTACCTTGAACCATGAAGTTCTTTTTTTGTCCCTGTTTCACATTTTGTGGTTCGGACTTGATATGAAGATTGGCTCTGTGTGTATTTACGGACTGTTTGAGTTCTGCTGTTTTTAAGAATAAAAGAAAAAGATAGGCAAGAAGCTTTCAGTGTGATGGTAAAGGACTAACGCGATTGCTTCAGAAAATACTGCAGTGAAATCGAGTTTGTATGGCTGGAAAATGAGACGTTTAAAAGAAAATAAACCTGCATATTGATTTGCCTGTTTTCATTAACAGAATCATGATAGCATTTTAACACCTTGACTGTAACTGGGGAGATTCATGATTAGTAAAGACTTTAACATCAATTGGATGGGATGGGGCAGACAGGTCAGGTAAACAAGTATCGTCTGTATTGCCCCATTTCTTGTAGGACAGGATAAGTTGACTCATGTGAAGCAGTTACACATGTAAGTCTGCACAAAATGCACTTACACACATAAATCTGTTCTCACCAGTCTGCTTCCAGTTATGTTCAGAAGTCGGAGTCAAGGGGTCTGTGAAGTGGGAAATATTTGGTGTGGCTTGACTTTGACGAAAGAGAGTATGTGTAATGCCTTTCTGTTCTGTTCAGGTAACGAGCTTGATGTTGAATTGTTGATTGGTGAGAAACACTCGGACTGTCCCAACAGCTGCATGCTGTTGCACCCCTTGTCTTCTATTCCCCATGTTTGTCTGAGAGGTGTTAAAGTACTGTGAAAAACTCGTGAAAGTATGCAATGTTAAACTTGTGTGAAAGCATGCCACAATGAAACTGTAAAGTGAGTGGGCTGTTTCCAAGGAGAGAAAACTCAGTGATGTCTATTGAAAGTAAATTTGTTAGAAATGTTATCAAGACTTATGTTCTGTGTTTCAGTGTCATGGTTGCTCTCTGTCGCTTTCTCATTCGTGACTGCAAACTATTGTTTCTATCAAATTTTAAATGTAATTAATAGTGAACTGCCAAGAAAGCATAGACAAACGAATCACAAGACAAAACATGACACGTTTCTACCACTTAGGTCTTCTTCAGGCAAGTTGTCTCATGTTCTGTGACCTTTCCATGGCATTACTCCCCAGTGCACATCTTCACCCAAACCCATCATTACAGACTTAATGTCCATGGTTCTGTGGAAGCCATTAATATTAGTTCATTCATCATTTTGTTATGAAATACTAGTTACCACAGTCGGTCACTGAAGTCAGTTGCTAGTTTATATGTGCAGGTATTAAACAGGACAGATACCACGTTTTTCAAGAAACTGTTGACAAGAAAGGCTAAAAAAAATTTCAGGATGACTGGCAGTCATATCCGTTTAAACAAAACCATGCGAATGATAGAGCTTGACAAAGAAAGAATAAAAGGGAATGAAAAAGGAATTTTAAAAAAATAAAGAAAAAAAAAATGTAAGTATTGACAAATACTGAAATAGAAATGGTAAAATTTGGAGACTGCAAATCTTTACAGAAACTGATACAAACCCGAAAAAGTTCTATGTGACAATCAACTTCTTTGGGATCTTCAATCCTTGGACAAAGGTATCGGACTTTTGAGTTTAGTTTTGGATATTAGTAATCATGAGTCTTGTTTATCCTTTCTGTCATAAACATATGGTTTAGATGCAAGTCAGACCATTCCAAAGTAAAGTGATGATATGTCCTGCAGAAACACTAAGTAGGTACTTCAATAGTACTCCAGTGGTACATATATCTGTTAAATGAGTGATGTATTATGACAGCGTGTTGATACGGAACAGGGAGTAAAGATTTGATGTGATCATGTATTTTCATGACAATACTATGCAGTAAAAATCGTTTTCCTAAGCGAAGTATTCACAGATTGTTTCTCTCTCTCTCTCTCTCTCTCAACTGCAGCAATAAGCAGCTTGAATGGAAAATTGAGAAAGAGCAAGGTTATTTCATATATAGCATCCTTTTTCTTTTAGACCCCACGCTTCCTCCAAACTGAAGCAATTTCATTCAGGCATACAGAATCTGTTTTCCTTCCAATGCTTTACCTCATCCATACCCCCCCCCCCTCTCTCTCTCTCTCTCTCTCTCTCTCTCTCCATCCGGAACCGGAACAAGGTACAGTAGCTTTTTTTGCTTCTTCAAGAAACTGGTTTTTCTTTTCTCTTGGTCCACTCTTCCCCCTTCCCCCTCTCTCTCTCTCTTACAGGCTTTGATTCTTAAACAAAGGTCACTGTAATTTCACATTCATTTGCTTATTGTCACTCTTGCTCTCTTGGTTCCCCTCTCCCTCTCTCTGTCTCAGATACTTTCTGATTACTGGTCCCCCTCTTTCTCCATCCCCTCCCTCCCACCCCCCCACCCCACCCCCCTCTCTGTCTTACTGGCCTTGATTCTGAAATGAGCGAAGGCCACTGTAATTTTGCATATATTTGCTTACCATCGCTCACCCCTCGCCCACCCCCACCTTACACGCACAGAAAACCCCACAATCTCTGTGTATGTTACCATACATATAATCTCTCTCTCTCTCTCTCTCTCTCTCTCTCTCTCTCTAGCTTAGTCTCCAAGGCAATTTCAAATACACTTTCATTAACTTTCTGATTGTTGAGTGACCTGTCCACTGTCCTTCACCCACCCCCTCTCTCTTGAGTCTCTCTTCCCCCTCTCCCCGACAGCCTTGTCTCTTGAGTGGAGAATGGTAAGTTTCATATGGGTCAACAGTATTCATTTTGTCACCAACTGACCAGTCCTATGAAAAGGCAAATGGAAGCCTTTGACTGGTAATGACTGCAATTCAGCACCTAATACAAATGAGTGGTCTGTTGGGCTGATCCAGCACATGCCAACCTATGCAACAAGTGAACATTTGGAAGCGCTGCTCTTTAATTGGATCGACCCAGTAGGCCTACACATCCGTTAACTCATTAGAGATGATCACTGTTCTGGCACACATAGGGCCTGACCTGTAGAGTTGCATGAGAGGGTGGGGATCTCGAGCTGCATGAAATCGATGCCCACATATTTGGTTAAACCAAGTACTTGGACAAATTACATTGCTTTGCATCAATTACTCCAAGGAAAGCACCGAGCCACTGAAGCCTGGACATTGTTGCCCATCCAAGAACATCTTCCCTCACATTCAAAACTGTTCTTCACTGACCAGTCACCTGACCATAAATAAGAGATAAATGGGAGGGAGCAGTTACAATTTTTTTAACCTAACCTACAGTTTGTGTCAAAGGCGGGACCGAGCTTTGTGTAGGTGTAGATCGCATCTGTTTTGACTATACCTGCTCAAAACAATTGAAAGACCAGTTATATCTCACTTCAGTTTAATGACCAAAGGACAAAGTTCATTTCAACATGATTTTCAGGTTTCATGGACATCTTCCACTCGGCAAACAACATCAGCGTTTTGATTTGACACTGTCGTTTTGCAGGAGGTTGCAAATTTGGCTGGAACACCTGATCAAAGCAACAGAGAATCCAGGAGTTTCTTCACCTATATTATCCAAAACTATACCCCACTGATCAATTGTTTGATCACAAATAAGAAGTAATTAGAGGGGGACAGATGGAGTTATAATTTTCACTTGACCGCAACTTGTGTCAAAGTCAGATCTGAGGAAGCTGTAAACTTTGTGAACGTGTAGATCGCTTTAAGAAAAAAATTGAATGACCAGTTATAAATGCACTCTGAATCTAATGACCACAGACAGAGTGTTGAACCAGAATTTCATTCATTAACAATAGACCTGAAACAGATTCAGTGTCTTAATTCATATAATGATCTTCAGATTTGATGCATGTCTTCTTCCACAAAGCAACAACATCAGCATATTCACTCAATGATTCTGCCGTTTTGCAGAAAGTTGCAAATTTGGAGCACCAGTTTGATCACTGCAACATTGAGATGGGTGTGTGTGTGTGTGTGTGTGTGGGGGGGGGGGGGGGGGGGGGGTAATAATAAAAAACAACAGCTCCATGACCTGGCCAGTCAAGGTCTGTTCAGCAGGCTCCAACATGATGCCGACTTGGGTGGAGACCCTAACCTACGATCTATAGCTGGAAGAGTGTTCTAAGGAAGAGCCTGGGAGGGTGAGGGGATCTGCGATGAATTGATGTTATTTTGCGGAATCAGAGGAGGGTCGCGAGTCTAGACCTAAAACAGTTCAAATACTTGACAATCATAACTTCCTGTGGCATATATACTTGGCAATCATACTTGACAATCATAACCTCTGTGGCATATACTTGACAATCATAACTTCCTGTGGCATACCTCCGCCCCCCCCCCCCCCCCCCCCCCCCCCCCCCCCCATGTTAAAAAATTATTAGCAATCAGGAAACTCAGACCGCAAAATGAACCGAACACCAGTGAAACCTCAAGTTACGCAAAGAGAATATGAAGGAAAACTACCATTCGTCAAATTGTTCAATGTATACTTTCAAGAATGTTGAGTATAAGTATATCCATGCCGCATACCTGAACATGACTGCCTCATGGATCACTGAAGTCGAATTCCCTCAGGCTGTGCTGTATTTGGTGACTATCCATCACTCCACCTGTATGTGGTGATCGTCGTAAGTGTTTAGACTGATTATCTGATCAGTATTTCAAGTTCTCCCCCCCCCACCCCCTACCTCAATCTATGTCAAATATAGTTTTAAAACAAAACAAAACTGAATGTAGTTCGAGGCCACAGGTACTCGAGTAAATCCGATTTTCTTTAGGGTTCTTGGCACCAAAAGCGACTCTCTGGCCTGCTGGACACACACACACACACACACACAGAGATGATTCCTTTCAGTTCCCGTGTTAAGACGAAAAACAAAAGCAAAATGGCGTCTGCCGCAAGGGTTGCAGAAGGTAGGGCATAAGACTGAAAGTAGACGTTGTATTTATGTTCACTGCACTTGCAAACACTGTAGCGTTTGTATTAAATCAGCAGTAATTTTTCGTAGTTGGCTTTTCTGTGACACAACATTTCACATGAATAGTAAATACCTTGGTGTGTGTCATTTATTTAACGTCTTTCCACTAATCGTGATATTAGACGAAAATACCTTGGTCTGCCAAGGATGAACAGCGACCTCATGATGGTACATAGTACCTAGTAGACGGTTTGCAAAGTAAAAGTCTTGGGTTTTGCAGCCCCCTTTGTCTCAACCTCATTGACTGGTGCACTTATGGAAAGAAGCATTCTGTCTGTGAGAGTGCCAATCAATGACATTGAGACAAAGGGGGCTGCTGCTAAACTAAGACTGTTAAAAATAAAATACCCCCCCCCCCCCCTTTTTTTTTTTTTTTTCTTTTTTGCAAGCACCTAAGTAGCTCCACAGAGATAGAGTGCATCTGTACTGATTTTATAAGGCTCATTGTGAAGGACACAGAGTCAGTACAAAATGAAGGGATAAACACACAGATTAAAACTAAAAAGTATATTGTTGAGGCACACACACACACACACACACACACACACACACCGCATGCACACAACAGGCACACACACACACACACACACACACACACACATGACTATGTACACATGAGATTTTTTTCACAAGCCAGTTGGATTGCTGGATCAAAACTTCCATTAGCCAGACCACATCTTCAATTGTCAGAAGTTTGAAAGATATTTTCACAATTATTTTTTTTTTTCTTGTAATGGTCAGCTAGCATTAAAATTGAAATCAAACTGCATGAGTTCAACAATTAGCAGGAGCTACTTTTAGGTGATGGAAACATTTCCTTCAGTACAGACAACAACATTATGTGTCTGCTCTCCTAGCATTAGCTTTCTGTTTTCAAACTTCCATTTTCTTTTTAAAAATTGTAGATATGATTTCATACTGTTCAACTGAAGTGAACTAGACATTAATTTGGTGGTGGTGGTGGGGTGGTGGTTTGTGTTTTTTTTTAAAGACTGTGATATTTAGACATTTTCATATCATGATACTGGAGCAAGTGCATCAGTGGCAAACCAACATGGTGAATCAGAGCCAACCAGATGACATTGACTAGAGGCTGATGTGCCTCTGACATGTAAATATCTATGGAGCCAGTGAAATTATGCTACCTGTGTCGGCTTTGTGCATAGGAAGTGAGAATGATCAAGTCACTGCCATATCAGATTAAAATCAAAGTGGTAAATTTTCAAAACATTCTCAGAGGAGAGGAATCATTGGTTCAGACAGCAAATTTTTTAGCTGCCTGATTCTCTTGCCCACTTGTATTTGTGCTCATTTAGGGCAACTTGGCAACTGAATTTGTCCAGCCCTGCACACATACATCACACACACACACACACACACGCACACGCACGTGCACACGTACACACGCACCACACACACATAGTATGTGTATGCACAAACACAAAGTAAAACACACACACACACACACACACACACACACACACACACACACACACACACACACATACATGTAAATACACACACACACATATGTGTGTGTACACACATGAAGTAAAGCAAGATATGTTTATTTCTTTACCATTTCTTCTGCTATAGAAATCAAGCCTTTGTGGAAAAGGAGATGAATTGTATCCCTTAGGTGTTTGAAAAACTCTATCCTCAATAATTATTACAACTATTCTTTAGCCGAGAGCTGCTTTATTAAAGAAAAGGATGATAGCAGTGGTGATGGTGAAAAGTATCTTTCGTGAATAATGTGTGAACTCTGCCTTGCTTGAGTGCTCATGCACAAAGTATACATAAGTTGATAAAAACTCAAACAATTGAAAGGCCACTTGGAAATTCTCTCGCTATTTCACAACAGAATGGAAAACAACCCAAAACAATGCTTTCGAACTTTACTTCAGCCATTAATCAAAACACCAATGACACAGATTAATGACAAAATTGATTTGAAGAGCATGTTTTGTCACTTTCAAGTCCACTACCCATCTTTTCAAAAGTCAGAATGCCAGAGATACACAAAAAACACAAAGTCAGTAACGACTGTGTCCACCATTTGCGTGGATGCACGCGATGCACCTTTGCCTCATGGATTGAGTCAGAGTCCTCAGAGTCATCTGGGGTATTGCCTGCCACTCCTGCTCAAGGAACTGGAACAGCTGGTTGAGGTCAACTGGTGGGGGGTGATTGCTTCGAAGTCGCCGGCCCAGCACGTCCCATAGGTGCTCGATTGGATTAAGGTCCGGTGAGCAGGCTGGCCAGTCCATGTGAATCACGTGTTGCTGCTGAAGAAAGTTGTTGACGACTCGAGCCCTGTGAGGTCTGGCGTTGTCATCTTGAGGTACCGCGCCTGGTCCAATAGCTTGCAACGCTGGCAGCACAAGGGCTGCAGGATGCCATCCCTGTAGCCCACACCGTGAGGTTGCCTTGCACCATGTGCAGGGGTTTCTGTAGTTCTGTGCCATCCCTCCCCACACCATTATGGATCCACCACCATAGCGATCACGCTTGCTCACGAGACCATCGTGACAGCGTTCTCCTTGCCGCCGCCAGACACGCTTCCTGCCGTCATGAAATGATAAGGCAAAGCGGGACTCGTCAGTAAAACAATATTCTTGCCCACTGAACTCTGGTCCATGCTAAGTGATGCTGGGCCCAAGCCAAACGAGCAGCACGGTGAGCTGTTGTCAGGACAGGACAGACGGCTGGTCGTCTTGAGCGCAGGTGTGCCTCTCTCAACCGGTTCCGAATGTCTGGTCACTGACGGTGACATTGCCGGCTGCTTGCAGCTGCCCCCTGAGTGTGTCGGAAGTGGCCGTTCTCTGCCTCAGAGCTGACAGGACAACAAATTTTTCCTGCTGCCTGGAGGTGGACCTTCGGCGTCCTGGACGTCTTCGCTCAGCAACACTTCCTGTCTGGTTGAAGCGGTCTCCCAAAGTTTGAATGACTGAATGGGCGACTGACAGTCGACGACCAACCTCTCGCAACCCCACGCCCTCCTGAAGCCACGCAATTGCCCGCCCTTGGTCATCCGGACTCAGTTGTCTCTGAGGCATGGTTGCAAAAGTGCCGTAAACACAGGCATAAATGCCACCAGTCTCTCTCAAAACTGGCTGACCTGTGTTCAGATAAGACATGGGTTGCACATGCATTGTAGTATTCCTGCAGTTCAGATACGCTTTGTTGCACAGGCCTGTTTGATTTGCACCCTTTTTTTTTGTGCAGTATGTGCACATTTCAGTTCACCACTGTGATGTGCATGACACAGACTGAGTTGATTTCTGATCAAATTCAAGTTGACTGATCAGGCGTGCAACCAAATTCAGTAAGTTTGGGTGGGTGCAGTGCCGTGTTATTGGAAAAAATAAAGTCAAACAAGGTACTGTTAAAAGCGATAGTGGCCTTTCAATTGTTTTGAGCAGTATAGTTTGGCAATGAATAAGTTAATAGCCTCATTAAGCAGAACCAGTATCCATTGTAGGATCATTGCTTAAGCTCATTATGATACCACTACAATTTTCTAGTGGGTAGCATGGTTTAGATCCTGCACCAGTTGCACTAACCAGACCCAATGCTAACAATCTTTTATTAAAGCCTTTGGTGTAGTGTCATGTGGACTGTTCATGCAAGTACAGAATATTTACTACATTTTGAAATAACCTTTTCAACAGGTTGGGAAACATATCATGGGACTGACACAGGCCTATGTGTCAGCAACATCAAGGATTTGCCAGGCATGCCATCAAAACCACATCAGGTGGGGTTGAATATATCTTTGTATCTTGATAAATCATCAAAAGAAGTGTAGAGTACAGGAATTGATCATGCACACCAAACTTTTTTTCAGCGGAAAAATATTTATGTTGTAAACATTCACAGAGAATGATATAACATTTGCTTGTAATTTTTTTTTTTATCCCAAGGATATCTGCTGTAATTTTGCTGAATATTGTGAAAATCTTATTGCTCCCACACATGTCTGTTTATCTTTAAATCACACTTGAACAGTAAGTTGATCAGTGAATTGTTCATGTATGTGTTGAAAGCTAGATTAGAGTTGGATGACTAGTACTAAGAGTGCTTAAGCTGGGATATAAACAGCATGAACTTGATTGTCTTTCAGAAAATTCAGCAAATCTGTGCCAGTGGCTGGGGTGTTTGAGCCTGATGATCTGGTGAGTTAATGTCAGTGACTGTGTAAATTAAGAGGGGTTTTTTAATGCTAAGAACACACACGTGCCGGCATGCACACGCATGCACGCGCACGTGCACACACACACACACACACACACACACACACACACACACACACACACACACACACACACACACACACGAAGTCATTGGGTGTTTTAATTCAATTCAGTTCAGTGGTTTATTTAATGTCTTTTCATTGTCAGACAGTATTAGACACTTTGAAAAAAAAAAAACAAAAAACCTCCACACTCAAAAAAAAAAAAGCCCTCCACACCCAACTTATCATCCATGTAAGTACTTTGAAACCCATATCTGATTTATACATATTTACATAAGTGACATACCCTAGTGGTACACAAATTGTTGATCTTTATAAGAAAATTTTGCAGCCTGTGATTGCGAAAAAAAAAAAACATGGCAATTTAGCAACATATGGACCATACAAGACAGTATTGACTATTGACTTTATTTATTCAACTCAATACCATTCTCCTGATAGAGCAAGGTCGTCAACACTGAGCATTCAAACAAAAGATGACACACAGAAATGTTTTGTCTGCAGACACAAGTAATGCCATCAGAATATTTAGTGTTCCATGTATTCAACCTTAATTCATGAATTAATCTAACAACGTGCCTTGGGCACAATGGTAAAGTAGCCATTTTTTGACTCCATAATTTGGATTAATTCACAAGAGGACAAATCTAAGGGATGTTTAATAAATTTACAACGTTTCTGTTTGTTCCTTCTGTGCAAGACTGTCTGCTATTTTATTCCACCACAGTGAGATGGGACCCAACAAAAATCAATTCTTATGCCTAGAGTTATAAAACAATGCAGTTAATGTTTATTTCAAAAAGCGAATCTTTTCTAACTTTGCAGTCCCAACACTGTAGTGATTGTAAAACAGATTTGGAATCAACACACAGTAAAATCTTAGAGAAAGGAATTGGTGTACCATATATGTAAGTCAAGTGAGGTATAGATTGAAAACCCCTTTCCTAAAAAATATGATTTCCTGACATTTAGGTGTTTTAATCCAGCCAGTTCATCAAATTCTTAAAAAAAGGAACTCGTATGACAAAAAACACTGATCATCACTGGGTGTTCTTGCTGGGTGTTTGGGTGATGTCATGTCCAGGCAAGACAGGATTTTATTATATGTCGACATGTCAGTCCAAGGTAGAAAGGAGTGGGTATCTTGCTAGAAATCGCTCTTTTGTCAGCAAGGCAACAGGTTTTCTGGAAGTGACCTGACTGCTAGAAGTGTAGATGAACTTTTTTTTTTTTTTTTTTTTTAAAGCGATTTCCTTTACCTGTCCATGAAGCATGTACAGCAGTGGTGTCACAGATTTGAAGAGGTGTAAAACCTGAATGTGTATGAAGACTGGTTGAAATATGTGGAAGTCTTGAAAAATTTTTTTACAATTAGAATTGTGATACTATTTTGAAAAACGAAAAGAAAATTCAAACTGGTCCATCAAATTGTGTGTAGAATGTCCAGTATAGTTCCTACCTTAACATCTTATTGTACTATGTCTTGTGTGACTACTTCGATGGTGAAGAAAAAAAATATTGAAACTTTAAAAACAATGTACTTTCTTTTTATGCAGCTTTTCTGTAAGAGGGTTGAGTTTTGTTGATTGCGCATTATATGTTGTCATCCAGTAAGCTTGTATGTTGTCTTAAACTTCGTTTTTAATCACTTAAATAAACAGCATGAATCTATCGCTGATAGCAGAGGGACCCATTAATATTTTAAAGAGCAGATCAATACCTTTTGTTCCCAATGTCAAATGGAAGGTGCCCTCCTGTCCAAAGTTTGTGAAGGCTGAATCTGTGGCACACTGTGTTACTAGCAGTAGAGTAGCAGCGAAAGAGAGCATGTGGACAAGGTTAAAATTTTCTAGCCTGCATGGGTCAGCTCTGGAGGACTAGTAATTGACATTGGGATGTTTATCTCCAGAAGATTTCAATGACATCATGGTTATGAGGATATGTGCAGACCTGCTGGGGGGAGACCTGCTTTGGAGAGTTTAGGAGTTGATGTTGGGCTAGAGATTTCACTGTGTTCATTGAATGCTGTGGACAAACTTGGATTGTGTTTGCGTATTTCATCATTTAGGTTGAACGTGTTGGCTTACTTCCAGTTTGATGTTTCATGTACTTTTGTACAGATTTCACTGCGTGTGCTATGCACATCCTGGGGACTCTGTAAAATATCAGGATGCACGTTTGTCATTTGTTCGTTTGGGTGTTGTCCTCATATCTGCCTGGGGGATTTTTAGTTTTCTTTTGCTTTCTGCAGAGTCATTGTGACTGAAAAAGTGCCAGTTGAAGAAAAAGTTTCAGGGGAAAAAGCTTTTTACATAATACAAGAAGCAAATGTGGACAAATGCTGGTGTAGTACTGCTGGTTCTGATTTACGCATCTGCATTTGGTTTTTGAGAGGATAGATGGGAAAGATGGGACAGTATTTGATCATTCAACTTTTTTGTTAAAGACTAAATATTAAGTGTCTACATGGATGGTAGCATAGGTCATTATGGACTTTTTTTTTTATTGTTACACACCATTAGTAATTTTGACTAAAGTGTCAAAATTCTAATGTTATCAACGCTTGTAATGCAACGAGGCATTCAAGACTTACAACAAGGCAGTGTATGCAAACTGTGTGCTTAAGTTATATTTGCAGAAGATTTGCTGGTGTATCATTTATATCATTGAGAAATGATGTCCATTATTGTTATTTTAAAAGCCTTAATGAATAACATGGCATCCTAGTCCTGTTATCTCATTGTTTGTATGAAAAAGATTATTTATTTTTGTAATAAAAAGACTGAATGTAAAATCTTCTTTGCATCACAGTATGCAGTAGTATCAAGTCAGTTAATAGAAAGATGCGGAAACTGTTAGAACACAGTCACAGTGACAGTATACTGAAAATTGTATTGTGTGTTTTAAATGCTTGTCATGATGGGACTGTTAATTTTGTTTCTTTTAGAAATGCCACAGGTAAAAGAGAGGCAAAGAGAAGTAAATAATAAACAAGCACAAAGACTCTCCCTTCCATTGTGAATGTTAATACCCCAGTAACTAATTTTTGTTATTTATCTCAGTCTTTTAGAATTCAGTTGCCTCCCATTTTAGTTCTCTTTAGTATTAGAGTTCATTTTGTGATTGTCACTGCTTTGTTGTTTGTGTTTTTTACCTTCATTGGAAACAAAATTGATTCCGATGTTGATGCTGGAATTTTAGAAGAAGAACTTGTTTCTTGTTGTCATGAAAATGGATTTATCACAGAAACTGGAACCAGATATCCCAGAATATTCCAGCCTCAATCTCCGAATGCGCGGCTATGATTTTGTTTCTTTAGAATCATATGCAAAACATGTTCACCGCATGGCAGATCGTCTTGAACTGGACACCAATGCGTGAGTGATATTGTTTTTCTTTGTGTCAGTTGATAAATATTACAGGAAGTGGTTACGTATGTGTGTGTGTGTGTATCTGTGTGTGTGTGTGTGTGTGTATGTAGAGGGAGAGCGTGCATGTGTGTGTGCATGCTCATATGTGTGTACATGCCTGATTTTGTAATAAAAATGTACTAAATTATAAATGTATGTATATAGTTTGAGAGAGAAGGACAGAAAAAGTAAAACGGACAAGTAATATGCATTTCCTAGTTTATATTATGTGCTGTATTGAAAGCAGATTCGTTTAGATGAACATTGCAGTTAAGGTCATGAGAGAATTACATAGCAAAACATATGATAGTCAAGTATTGAAGCAGTATGTGCCTTTTCTGTTTTTCTGTGTCATGCACTCATCTTGACAGGTTTGTCCTTACCCAAAAGCCATTATCTTGAGATCGTAGAAGACAAAAAACAGTAAGAAGAGAGACAGACAGACAAAGAAATATATCAAGCAATAGTTTAATGACAAAATGGGCTTGGTTCTTTCGGATTATAGGCAAAAGATTTATTGCTTGATTTCTTTTCTTTTTTTTTTTAGTTCCTTCTTCTTTACCCCTAAAGGTATACCTCCAGGGTTGTTCATTGTGCTTCCTCGTACACAACCACACCTGTTGTCTTCCTGTTCCCATATTAGTTCTTCTGGAGCTGCCAGAGTCAGCTGTAGGATTGTGTATGCTTTTGTTTCAGAAGCTCTGAAAATTTGTTATACATGTTGTTTATGTACTGAAGTTGGAAGTACAGAGTAAGTTCAAGAATATTTCAGAAAGTGCTAGAAATTGTCTTCGCATTACTATGTGCGTTGCGATTGATTGCTGCACAATGTGTCAAGGTTTCTTAAACGTTCCATTTCAAAATCTGTAAACAGGTGAAATTTTGGTCATTTTAAAGGAGAATAATCTGAATTTTATGAGAGCTGAAAGACAATGTCCATCTTAAGACTATTTTAGTGTTGTATAAAGAAATTGAAGTGGCAAATTTTATGCAGGTGGTGAAGACTTCAGACTCAGTGGAATCTGCTTTGCTTTGTCTGGATGTGATTCAGTGAGAGACAGAACCAGTTCTTGACTGTGTTACTTCAGTCAGTGCTTTTTAATTCACTGAGGAAGTGGCTTAAAGAAAAATTGGGGTCTTTTAAATCGTAATAAGAGAGTTGGCATGACATGGGAGGCATTAGTTCCTGTCTTTGACTAATAACCTGTCAGCTCTCCTGTTCTGATTACCATATATTAAACTAAAACAAAGAAGTGACGCTTCTTAGTTCAGATGTTCCAAGTATGGATAACAGACATTAAAATGCACTGAAATCTTTAACAAAGATTCAAAATAAAATCACTGCCCAAAAGAAATTGATTTTAAAATCTTCCTGTCCCACTTTCACATACGCTCACTCATAGACCGACACAGACAGAGACGCATGCACAAAACGCATACACATTCACACACACACACACACACTCACACACACACACACACACACACACGCACACACACACACACACACACACACACACACACACACAACATCATACACATCATACACATGCATGGGACGCTGACATATTACATGACATTGTACTCATGCACTCTCACTTTGTGTCCAAGCTACAAAGTGATGTACGTAAGATAGGGAAACTGTCCACAACTCATCAGGTCAGGAAGGTGTTGGCATTACTGATTGTAATATTGCAGTTGGGCAGTGCCAGCTCGCTGCTTTGACATCAGAACGTTCAAACCCAACTCCACTGTGGTGGACAACAAATACAGCTTGATGATTTTTGAAAGGACCATTCAGGTTGGTGCCCTTGCAATAATTCACTCATGTAATTGTAAAGATGTGCTCACACGCTCACACACATTTTGCGCACACACATACACTCCTATACACACCCCGATCTCACTGCACTCCATACACACGCCCTTGCATGTGTGCACTTACACACACACACGCACAACACACAACACACACACACACACACACACACACACACACACACACACACACACACACTCTCTCTCACATGCAAACATGTGTACGCACAAACGCAGATATATGATTTACACACTCAGAGTTCTTAAGTATGCCTGCATTGGCATACACAAGCATAGAGAGAGGGAGTCATATACGCTCCTTGTTTAAATAATGACAAATTTTTTAGAACAGAATAATTACTGTATGTGTTTAGGCGTTTAAAACATAAATCATTCTTCTTCATGTCTGTGATATAGCATGTTCATGATTTCATTCTTTATCACTTCTCTTCATTCTTGAACTAGTTTTAAGACGGCATATTATTATTTTGTATTTGTGCCATGAATGACTGAGTATGTTACATGTAATGTTATCAGCTGGTAGGAAGTCATGAAAAAACACCCCAGTTTTCGACAGACATTAATAATACTGCTGTGTGGGGAGATGTGGAAAAAGAAAGAGCAGAGATGGGGACAGAGTACACCGATTTTCACATTTCTGACACCTCATGGATGCATCTTGGCATATGTGGCTTACAGCTTGTGACAAACACTGCAGGTGTCTGTAACTCTCAGGCATGCTTGACATCTAGATTTATTATAGAAGGAAATAGTAGGGTGCAGATGTGTCTTGCAGAACTCAGACTTGAAATGGAAACTCCACAGCATCATTGTTTGTCATCCGCAGTGATCATAATGTTCCACTTTCCATGGTAACCTTGGTCTCCAGCTTCCCCTCCTCCGTGCCAAGTGCGGGACACTGGTGTCAGACCCGTCAGCGTCTGCAGATTGAAGGGGACTGTTATTGGATGGTTGTAGTGTAGTCTCCACTCCTTCGGGGAACCGTCACTCCATGAAGTTTGTAAACTAGAAGTGATTACCGTCAGTAAAGTGCACAGCAAATGTACGATAGATCACAGCAGAATTCCAGTGAAGTGGCTTGGCAACATTGCCATGGCTCCTGTCATGTGGGCGCTCCTGGTAACCTGATATAGATGGCGCCTTTTTAACTGCTGGCGATGAGTCGCAACTGGTTGCAGCTGTGTATGAGGCAATAGGGATAAGCAGCATGTGTGGGGATTGTTTGCAGAGGGGGGCAGCTAAGATGGAGCAGATATGAAAAGTACAATGTTCGTTGGATGATCTTTTGACATACTGAAGATGAGTATCGTGACCCTGTGATTGAAGGATGGGCAAAAAATGCATGCATTTGAGGTCAAATGAAACAGAATGTGTCAGTGATCATCAACAAGAAATTTATTGATTGACCACATGTATCATTTTCCACTTAGTTCATAACAAAGGAGATGTCCATTAATCCTCTTGTTTTCAGTTGTCTCTGTGTCTGTGGTAAGCGCTAATATTGGTTTTTCCAGTCTGTAGAAAATGACAGAAAAACACCCCTGGCTTGACAGGGTGGTACTATAAATATTCTAAGATCTGTCCAGTGATCAAGTTCATTACAGTATTGATTACAGTCCAGACCTTATTGAGTATCAAGTCAGAGATGATTAAAAAGTAGCCAGTGATTTATGGTATCATTCAAAACATGTTCTGATGTATGTAGATGCCATGCTTGGCAGTGCCACTTTTGTATGACAATTCCTAAGATTTACTCACTTAAAGAGTGTCTCATGTGAGTTCTGAAGGCTTCAGCCCTCTGACAGTCTTCATGTCCCTGTGTTCCTCTCTCAGTCCTTCTTTCATTTATCTCTGTTTCTGATCTCTTTCTCCATTTCTCTGCATCTGTGTTTTATACTGTCTGTCATCCATTCTCCACCTTTCCTTCATTTTTGTTTCCTGCCTCTGCTTGAATCCACTCATTCCTGCATCTTCTGTGCATTAATTGAAAAAAGAAGTTTTAACTTTATGCTTGGATCATGTAGTGATGGTGACAGGTTAGTGTGTATGATGGACAGATTGACAATGTACCATCCACAAGCTTACCCATACTGCTGGAAATGATGAGAACACATGCACCTGAGGGAATTGATGTCACTGTGAAAGAGGTGAGAATTTCTGAAGATTCATTTAGGCTTTTAGACATACTCACACTTTTATTCATCTGTTGTAAGTGGATTACAGTCTGTATGTGTGTGTTAATGTGTGTGTGTGTGTGTGTGTGTGTGTGTGTGTGTGTGTGTGTGTGTGTGTGTGTGTGCACACACGCATGTGATTTGCGCTGTTAGTGTTACTGTATTTCATCCTGTTTGTTGGAAAGTTGTCCATGTTCAAGATAACTAATTGAAAAATTGATTGGGCAGATCTTTTAAGTGTTCGCAGGATCTGTTGTAGGATTTCAATATCTACTAGCGAGTGTGTTATTTCTGGATGATAGAGTAATAACTTATTTTTCCAATTCTGACTAGGTTGTTTCATATTCTGAAACTTCCTATGGATGGCAAAGTCAATTTTGGCTGTCGACTGTACAGACCAGCTTGTGCTTTTGACCTACACTCATGGTTGGTGTCTGAATATACACGGCCTAGTGCATTGATCATCCAGTATCCATATTCGTTCAGCACATGCGGGCCATGAAATGTTACAGTCACATTAATTCAGCACATATACACCATGATATGTCATAGTCATAATTGCCACTATCAGGTATGCAGATGCAGACTGCAGCATTATATGTAGCAAATCTTTTTTTTTTTTTTTTTTTTTTGTGCTGTCCCAACCTGACACCCTGTCCACAGCCACAGCCTGGCTGGCCCCGCCGCAGCCCCAGCACCAGCAATCCACAGGGAGCAGTCAATGTCAAGTCGTCAAGAGGCAACCCACCAGAGGAGACACTGCACTGCTGCCGAATCACTTCAGTGGTGTTCAGTGGCGCCTGTTCTGATCTAACACACGCAGGACACCACCTACTAAGCCCCCTACTGATAACAATAATTGCTTAGTCGTGGAGCCGGCGCGAGTGAGCTCTCCCTCTGGAGGGCGCCACCACGTCCGTCCAACGACAGCCCCCATGGACTCGCCGATACCGGTGACCCCGACGGAACCAAACCAAGGCCACAGACGTGGAGAGGACATCGAAACTGAGGTCACCATGAGAGCAGGGCATGAAGGGCCACAGAATTTGAGACTTTTTTTTTTTATGCTGATCGATGAGAATGAGGATGATTATGATGATGCTACGGATTTCCATTTCGGTCTGAGACTACATGACAGGGCTGTACTCTACGCTTCCTTTCACAATATATCCCGGCGTCAACCAGGCCCGAGAGATACAGACACCTGCAGTGTTGGTCAGGAAATTTGAGCAACACTCTCAGAAAACGCATCCATTAAGTGGATGAAACTCGACTGTGTGGTTCCAGTCTTCCCAACTGAGTCCGCAGCAAACTCAACTCTGGGTAGGATCCGGTCGGGGCAGAAAAACCCACATGACTTCTGATGGGATTCGAACCCACACCTCCCAGCCGGGAGTCCGCAACGCTAACCACTTCGCCAGGGGGGGGGGTTCAAGTTACAATCCATGCTTAAACCAGGAAACTCAGAAATATTCTATTGGGATGGGTGGAAGCCTGAGCTAGCTTTATCCAACACATCTGGCAGTGCTGTCAGCAATTACAGGCAGGTGGACAGACTTATAGATTACCCTCCTGAGACAGGCTATCATCTAAAAACCAGCAGGCAGGGATAGGAGTGTTCTGTGGAAATTCAAGAATACCTGTCAGCTTCACTGATGAATTGGCAAATAGTATACACAAGGTTAGATAAATCTGCATGTTATTTTGATGTGTGAGACAGCAGCATGACTGGAAAATAAAGTGAAATACAAATGAACATACAAAACAAGGTATGAAATAATGCAAATTTGATACACAGTTCGAAACAAGGAAGCAAATTTTGAACAAATCTTTGTTCTTTTAGATGTTTCAAGCAACAGACTGAAAAATGCACAAAAGAGTACTCCCAAGACAGCAGTCTGTCAGCATGAAGAAGAAACTTGAACATTGACACTTGCCTTGAGATTTAAACATTTTGTGTAGCTTTTCACACTGTGGCGAGTCAGCAGTCACCTTGGATCATTCTTTTCCGGAACAGCAACAGGTGACGAAGAACTGCACAGATGATTCTGCAGTATGACATGCAGGGGAGAAGAAAACATTCTGGAGACTGCATTGATCAGTACCATCTTCTCATGGGATGTTCTCTTTGAGTACATCTGAAAACATGACACACCTGTTTTGTGAACATAGTTTCTGGAGATGGTATACCTGAAAGAGATTCCAACCCTTGCAGTGTCCTGTTTGATTTGTTTACAGTACAGTAACTGGGAGGACAGGATGGGATGGAGTGGGTGTGGGGATAATGACAACATGCTGACATGAGGCTCTGTTCCAGTTGAGAGTCATTTGTTAGTTCACTTGACCTTGTTTGACAAAAATACACACACTTACTATTACTTGCTACATACATACTTTATGTTTGTATGTCACCTGGTTAACTTCTTACATATTCAGATTCATTTTCGTACATTTCATGATATCAGGTCTATACTGTAATACAGAAAAGAAGGCACTGCTGTAGAACTTCCTCTCCCCCCTCCCAATCCCCTACCTCCCCCCCCCCCCCCCCTCCCCCCCCAAAAAACTGAGAAGGCTTCATTTACAAAGCTGATTCTTTTACCCAGACCTTGAGTTTAGCATTTCAGCTCAGTCCACGGTTCTTGCTCTGGGAGTGGCAGTTTTTATTGAGTTGAGTCATTTCCGCTTAATTATCCATGTATGACCAGTTTTGCCCATTATCTTTAGTACTACACACATTTTTTTTTTTCTAATCTGCAAACTGCTTGGAAGTGAATGTCGCACCTCTTGATTTTTTTTACCCTCCTCAAATAAAAATCTGCTCTGTATCGCTCTAGATAAGGCAGTGCTGAAACAGGATGTGTGACTTTTGCAGTGTACACACCACTCTTCTTTTTTAATGTGATTTGTAAACTTTCTTTTTTTTTTTTTAGCTCATGTACTTAAACATATAAACATAAAAAAGTAGATACATATACAACAAAGTAGTCTGTTGGTAAGGTCATCATCTCCAGACTTTCACTGACAGTACCAACATTAATCATTCATTCTGTTGTCAATACACCAAAAAAATCACAGTGTGAACTGAGAAAACAATTCAAAGCCATGAAAGTTATGTAAGTTTTGAAAAAATAAAAAGTGTAATCTGTTTAGACTAGAATCAAGTGGAGCAGCATGAACAAGTGGTTGTAATAGCTGCTTCTGTTTTTAGTTCTGCCACTTGCAGCCTTTTTTTTTTTTTTTTAACTTGCTGCTTTGGGGACAGGAGAGAGCTAAACTCTTTGTCTCGCCAATCAGGTCTGTGATTTCTGATTTCTTTCTTTTCTAATCGCCCAATGTAAATCCCATAACATGTGTGTACCATGAATGCTTTAAAAATGTGATTCAGCTGAGCAATAAACAACATGACTTGTCACAGTGATGACAGTGAGGGATGACTGCTGCCATTGATTCTGTGACAAAACTCTAAAGGCAACTGGAAGTCAAGCTGTGTCAGATATTAGTGACAGTCTAACTTAACGTCTGCATTTGTTGTAAAGCTGGTGTACATGTGTTTTTTTTTTGTGGATGTGTATACAAGAAGGCAGTGCTTTGATGTTTTTTTAACGTGGGTACTGAACGCTGTTGCTGATCATCATACATGAGTTGGCCTTGGCAGTTTGTTGCCGAAACTGATTTTCTCACTGGTAGGACAGAAGTCTTCACAGTATATGGCTTCCAGGTCAGATATTGAGAAGAAACAAAAAATCTCCTTGAAGTTTGGAAATGGTGATAGTATTGTTTCAAGGGTTGTACTCCTTTATATCCTAATATTGTGTGTTTTTTTGTCTGCTGTTGTGTGTTACATGAACAGCCTGACGCAGAGGAGGAGGAGTTCCGCTATATTCCAGACAAGGAAATGCAGGAACTGAGGTTACAGATGAAAGCCATTGAAGATGCGAAGGAAGAGCGTCGCAAGAAATGATTGTTTGCTGGAAAATGTATCGTGTGGCATCAGCTTGCAGTGGAAAAACTTTTGTCTGAATACAGTGTGTTCTGTTTATTTATCATGTATTTTAATGTTGATGATGTCACGGAGTGTGCTTGCGCATGTGTGGTATGAATCATGATCTCTGTGAGTGAGTGTGTGTGTGTGTGTGTGTGTGTGTGTGTGTGTGTGTGTGAGACATGATTTGTGTGTGTATGTGTGTAGTGCTTATGCCAGATCACACAGAAATCAGGGAGAATAAACATGTAGAATTGACATTTTAGCCCAAATGCTTAATTCTTGAAAGGAAGATGAAACTACAAAAGGCCACAGCAATATCCCTCATAGATTGTCTTGCCGTGTGTGTATGTTCTTGAACAGGGGAATTGTGCAGACTGCACAAAAGTTTCTGAGTGGAAAGAAACAGGGCAATGTTGTTGTTTTTTTCTCCCAATGATTTGAATCCTCATTTTTTAAGCACACACTTTCATCTTCACACACATATACACACATACTTTTTTTTAACACATCCCTTTTTTTTTTTTTTTTTTTTTTAAAAATCATGCTCAAGTATTTGCATGTGAATTATTGTCATATGATGTAGGGGGCCTGTAACAGCCAAGAATCTATACAGCCTTGAATCTTCAGTCATGCCCAACTATTACACACAAAAGAGCCAGTCCATTCCTTTACATTGTCCATTGGTAGTTTACACTTTTGATCATCAATCCCCCCCAGTTCCACATGTTGGATTGACTTTCAAAGGGAGTCATGATGATTGTGCAAGCCTGCATCAGGCAAACTTGCAGGACTTGATGACTAGGTTAACTTGCTGCATAGCAGTCGGCTCTCTGTCTATCTGTCTGTCTGGGGGATGGGGGGTGCAGGACTGCCTCATTTTCTCTGCCACTTAGAGGCATTAACCTCAAGCAGCTCATTCCAGCCCTGCATCCACAACCACATCATGACTTGTCCCACTCCAGTCCCACCCACAGGCAATCCGCAGGAAGCAGTCGGCATCAAGTTGTCGGAGCAACCCAGCAGAAGCGACCTTACACTGCTGCTGAATCATTTTGGCGGTGTTCGGAGGTGCTTGTTCCAATCCAGCATATGCATGACACCGCTTAGAATGCCCAGATAGAAGACAATAATTACTTAGTCTGTGAACCACCATGTTCGTCCAGCTACAATCCCCATGAACTTGCTGATTACAATGACCTCGACACTAACTCACCAACAGCACAGATGTAGAGAGGATATCAAAACTGAGGTCACCATGAGAGCAGGGCACAAAGGGCCACAGAATTTTATTCTTTTTGTTACGCAGATCAATCAAGATGATGATGATGAAGATGATGATATGTGAGTTCCATTCTGGTCTGTGACTGCATGGCACAGCTGTACGCGATGTACACTTTCAAGGTGTAAACCAGCCAGAGAGAGACAAGCACCAGCACTGTTTTTCTGCAAAATTTGAGTTGCACTCTCAGAGGCACATTAAGTGAGTGAAACTCAATAATGTGGTTCCAGTCTTCCCAGCTGAACCCAAAGCACACTGAGCTCTGGGCAGGAGCCAGTCAGGACTTAAAAATCCAGCGGACAAATGGCTTGGTGAGAATCAAACCCTCGACTACCCGCGACCACCTAGCCTACAATCTTTGATGCTAACCACTGTACTATGGTGGCTGGTCAGAGGATTTTTTTGTTGGTTTCAAGATTCAAGGTAGAGTTGTTGAAGAGGCTAGAATGTCATCCACTGTATGGATGTGCCTCTGAGAGAGTTGGTCAGTACGCTGACTGACACTGTACTTGTTTGTTACCTTACAGACCTGGTTGAAAAGAGTACAGTTCTGTCGTCATGTACTGATCTAGTCAAAGATCAGAATGGAAATGCATAGGACCATCTTGATCATCCTCACCCTCACTGATGATCATAAAAAGCCTCAAATTTTGTGACTCTATACCCAATGTTGAACCTTACTTTCAGTCCCTTTCTGCTCCCTGCTCCCATTTCCCTTCCTCTCCAGCCCCTCTCCACCAACATCGACTCCTATCTGAAGTTAATTTCAGTGTAGTTTTATATGTGGACAGGAGACTGAAGGAGTGATGGAAGTATATTGATAGATTTTCTGAAGTTGGTGTCTCATAATTCTGTTTCAGTACCTGCTGAGGTCAGTCAAGACATAATCATAGAGGGTACCCATACCCTATTGCACATTTGTGCATGCACACACACATATGTGCATAACACTCATAGACACACACACACACACACAACACACACTCACATCCACACACACACACACACACACACACACACACACACACACACACACATAATTTCACCATTAGAAAGACCTTGTACTTTCAAATTCCTTGAAAAATGAATGACTGCAGCAACATTTCTCCAGCAGACGTAGTTCTGGATTGACTTCTTCAGCTGGGTCGATGTCATTCTGACTGCCTCCAGAATGCATGCATCTACACCATGTTTATTTAAGTCATCCCATTCTCTCCTTTTCCTTTGTGGGTTCCAGTTGATTACTTGTCTTGCGATGCTGATGAACACTTTCACAGTGTGTAGCCAGTCCATCCCCATTTCCTTTTCTTTACACAGACTTCCCCCAAATAGAGTTTGAAGCAAGGAGTCGTCTGTGATTGTTCTTAATGAAGAATCTGGATCTTTATCAATCTGCAAAACAAACCCAGGGGTATAACCAGAAACCTCCTTCAGAAAGTATGCTGACTTTTTTTTTTTTTTTTACTCACTTTGCACATTATAGAATATCAAACCAAATGCTTCTTTTGAAAAACGCAAGGTCTTTTTCTATCCAAGTGTCAAATAAAATTGCATCTTTGGAAATTCTAGGTCTGTTTGGACCAAGAAAAAATGCTGAGGAAGTGTGCATCTGTCCTTGGCTGCCTGTGATTTTGCCACTCCCTCATTTTTGCTGTAGCTGACTTATATATGGCCCATACACACAAGCACACATACACACACACATACACACGCAGGCACACACACACACTCATATATACATACATACACACACACACACATGGACACACGTGCACAAGCATGCAAATTGATAAACCCACACATTCATATACAAAGCGCACATCCATACATGACAAATCACTGATTTACATTTGATGCAACCAGTAAGCGGGCTCATGAGGAAAAAAAAAAGAATTTGATATTTTCTACGCATTGCTAGTGGTCAGTCCAGTCCTTGAAATGGTCTCTAGTCTTCTTGAGTGCCTTACGGTGATGACAATTGCTGGATGTGTGAGAGACAGGCAGAAATTTTATGTTGGTGAACTGCAAACTGGAATACAAATCAGCTTGCAGCGATCACTCACGTCAAGGCAACCAGCCATGATGGCTACAAAAAGACAAGAAATGTGATTGTGATCTTAAAGCGAAAGTGATACGATCTAAAAACTCGAGCTGTACCTTGTAGGACATCAAGATGGTATCTTGATCAAGACTTACTTCGTGAGGTCAAGTTGTCGTGTAGCCTATAGCCTAGTCGACTGGGAGAACTGAAAACAAGTTTTTAAAAAAATGTGTGCAACGTCCCAAGATCTATTCCCAAAACTGAATCAATTCCTGGTGCAAAAAGGCCAATCTAAAGCTGGGCTTTCAAGGAAAACAAGCTCTTCGATCAGTGGCATAAGAATGTAATGTATAATCATGTGTTTTCGATTTCAGCCCAATCCTAATGTCTCTCTGTACCGATGTAAACACCAAGCAACGGACAGGGAGAGAAACAAGATCATTCATTGGAGTTATCTATTTGGCATGTGTCTACTATCCATAGTTACAGTTTAAAGTTTTATGCTCATGAGCCTAGCGGCCATTGGGGCAGTGATCTATTTGACATTCATTGCCCTCAGGGCACGCCATTATCACTGGTAGGTCATAACCTCTGCTTCCACTGTCTTAAAGTTACCAACTCATTTATGTTGCTAGCCAAAGAAAGCCAACACTTCTGATACTTCTGTGCGATCTGCGCCGCTAGTCTTTTAATGAAACCAGCGCTTCCTTTTGACCTTCAAAAAACCCTTTAGAAGTCGTGTAATGAAATCAGGAATATTTCAAAATCTTTAACGAAATCTGCCTTTCGAAAGTCCTCCAACCACCGTCTCTTCCCCTCTCTCCCCCCCCCCCCCCCCCCCCCCCCCCCCGCGCTCCCCCCCTCCCCCCCCCCCCCCCCCCCCCCCCAAAAAAAAAAAGCAAAGAAAAAGGAAAAAAAAACTGAAATAAAGTTAGGCATTATATATTTCAGTCTTGTAAACAATATTAGGCACCAATGTGTGGTCTTTACGAAGCATTTACAGTTTTTAAAATCATCTATTCATTTATTTTGTTTAGGTCTTTATGAAACCAGACATTTTTGTTAGTCCTGTGAGGCATTTTTCCATTTAGTCTCGTAATTAAATAACATTGATTGGTTAGTGCTATGATTAGACCAGGCACTTTATTGCCTAGTCCTGTAATATAAAAAAGGCGTTTATAGTTAGCCCTGTAATGAAATAAGGCATTTATTGTTTCTTCCTGTAATGAAATCGGTATATCTATATTGAGAAATCCTGAAATGAAATCAGGCATTTATCGTTTCATCCTGCAATGAAATTCGGCATTAACGTACTGTTTAGTTCTTTAATGAAATCAGCCATTATTGGCTTAGTCTAAGATAAATCAGCCATTCATTGATTAATCATGACATGAAATAACGCATATTATATTACATTGCATAGTCAGACTTTTAGTTATTCAGTCATATAGTTAAATCAGGCATTCGTTTTTTAGTTTTATAATTTTTCTTTCTTTCTTCTTTCTTTCTTTCTGTGTACGCAGGCGTGATACTCCTGCGGACACTGCCTGTAGACCAGGCCGTGGAGTTTTCTGTGTATGACCGTTTTCTATCCCGCCATTAAGGCAGCCATACTCCGTCTTCGGGGAAGAGTTTTACAATGAAAACAGGCATTAATTGTTTAGTCCTACAATGAAATTAAGCATTNCTGTCCTTCACCCACCCCCTCTCTCTTGAGTCTCTCTTCCCCCTCTCCCCGACAGCCTTGTCTCTTGAGTGGAGAATGGTAAGTTTCATATGGGTCAACAGTATTCATTTTGTCACCAACTGACCAGTCCTATGAAAAGGCAAATGGAAGCCTTTGACTGGGTAATGACTGCAATTCAGCACCTAATACAAATGAGTGGTCTGTTGGGCTGATCCAGCACATGCCAACCTATGCAACAAGTGAACATTGGGAAGCGCTGCTCTTTAATTGGATCGACCCAGTAGGCCTACACATCCGTTAACTCATTAGATGATCACTGTTCTGGCACACATAGGGCCTGACCTGTAGAGTTGCATGAGAGGGTGGGGATCTCGAGCTGCATGAAATCGATGCCCACATATTTGGTTAAACCAAGTACTTGGACAAATTACATTGCTTTGCATCAATTACTCCAAGGAAAGCACCGAGCCACTGAAGCCTGGACATTGTTGCCCATCCAAGAACATCTTCCCTCACATTCAAAACTGTTCTTCACTGACCAGTCACCTGACCACAAATAAGAGATAAATGGGAGGGAGCAGTTACAATTTTTTTAACCTAACCTACAGTTTGTGTCAAAGGCGGGACCGAGCTTTGTGTAGGTGTAGATCGCATCTGTTTTGACTATACCTGCTCAAAACAATTGAAAGACCAGTATATCTCACTTCAGTTTAATGACCAAAGGACAAAGTTCATTTCAAACATGATTTTCAGGTTTCATGGACATCTTCCACTCGGCAAACAACATCAGCGTTTTGATTTGACACTGTCGTTTTGCAGGAGGTTGCAAATTTGGCTGGAACACCTGATCAAAGCAACAGAGAATCCAGGAGTTTCTTCACCTATATTATCCAAAACTATACCCCACTGATCAATTGTTTGATCACAAATAAGAAGTAATTAGAGGGGGACAGATGGAGTTATAAATTTCACTTGACCGCAACTTGTGTCAAAGTCAGATCTGAGGAAGCTGTAAACTTTGTGAACGTGTAGATCGCTTTAAGAAAAAAATTGAATGACCAGTTATAAATGCACTCTGAATCTAATGACCACAGACAGAGTGTTGAACCAGAATTTCATTCATTAACAATAGACCTGAAACAGAATTCAGTGTCTTAATTCATATAATGATCTTCAGATTTGATGCATGTCTTCTTCCCAAAGCAACCAACATCAGCATATTCACTCAATGATTCTGCCGTTTTGCAGAAAGTTGCAAATTTTGGAGCACCAGTTTGATCACTGCAACATTGAGATGGGTGAGTGTGTGTGTGTGTGTGTGTGTTGGGGGGGGGGGGGGGGGGGGGGGGGGGGGGGGGTAATAAAAACAACAGCTCCATGACCTGGCCAGTCAAGGTCTGTTCAGCAGGCTCCAACATGATGCCGACTTGGGTGGAGACCCTAACCTACGATCTATAGCTGGAAGAGTGTTCTAAGGAAGAGCCTGGGAGGGTGAGGGGATCTGCGATGAATTGATGTTATTTTGCGGAATCAGAGGAGGGTCGCGAGTCTAGACCTAAAACAGTTCAAATACTTGACAATCATAACTTCCTGTGGCATATATACTTGGCAATCATACTTGACAATCATAACCTCTGTGGCATATACTTGACAATCATAACTTCCTGTGGCATACCTCCGCCCCCCCCATGTTAAAAAATTATTAGCAATCAGGAAACTCAGACCGCAAAATGAACCGAACACCAGTGAAACCTCAAGTTACGCAAAGAGAATATGAAGGAAACTACCATTCGTCAAATTGTTCAATGTATACTTTCAAGAATGTTGAGTATAAGTATATCCATGCCGCATACCTGAACATGACTGCCTCATGGATCACTGAAGTCGAATTCCCTCAGGCTGTGCTGTATTTGGTGACTAATCCATCACTCCACCTGTATGTGGTGATCGTCGTAAGTGTTTAGACTGATTATCTGATCAGTATTTCAAGTTCTCCCCCACCCACCCCTACCTCAATCTATGTCAAATATAGTTTAAAACAAAACAAAACTGAATGTAGTTCGAGGCCACAGGTACTCGAGTAAATCCGATTTCTTTAGGGTCTTGGCACCAAAAGCGACTCTCTGGCCTGCTGGACACACACACACACACACACACACACAGAGATGATTCCTTTCAGTTCCCGTGTTAAGACGAAAAACAAAAGCAAAATGGCGTCTGCCGCAAGGTGCAGAAGGTAGGGCATAAGACTGAAAGTAGACGTTGTATTTATGTTCACTGCACTTGCAAACACTGTAGCGTTTGTATTAAATCAGCAGTAATTTTCGTAGTTGGCTTTCTGTGACACAACATTTCACATGAATAGTAAATACCTTGGTGTGTGTCATTTATTTAACGTCTTTCCACTAATCGTGATATTAGACGAAAATACCTTGGTCTGCCAAGGATGACAGCGACCTCATGATGGTACATAGTACCTAGTAGACGGTTTGCAAAGTAAAAGTCTTGGGTTTTGCAGCCCCCTTTGTCTCAACCTCATTTGACTGGTGCACTTATGGAAAGAAGCATTCTGTCTGTGAGAGTGCCAATCAATGACATTGAGACAAAGGGGGCCTGCTAAACTAAGACTGTTAAAAATAAAATACCCCCCCCCCCCCCCCCTTTTTTTTTTTCTTTTTTGCAAGCACCTAAGTAGCTCCACAGAGATAGAGTGCATCTGTACTGATTTTATAAGGCTCATTGTGAAGGACACAGAGTCAGTACAAAATGAAGGGATAAACAACAGATTAAAACTAAAAAGTATTGTTGAGGCACACACACACACACACACACACACACACACATGCATGCACACAACAGGCACACACACACACACACACACACACACACACATGACTATGTACACATGAGATTTTTTCACAAGCCAGTTGGATTGCTGGATCAAAACTTCCATTAGCCAGACCACATCTTCAATTGTCAGAAGTTTGAAAGATATTTTCACAATTATTTTTTTTTCTTGTAATGGTCAGCTAGCATTAAAATTGAAATCAAACTGCATGAGTTCAACAATTAGCAGGAGCTACTTTTAGGTGATGGAAACATTTCCTTCAGTACAGACAACAACATTATGTGTCTGCTCTCCTAGCATTAGCTTTCTGTTTTCAAACTTCCATTTTCTTTTTAAAAATTTGTAGATATGATTTCATACTGTTTCAACTGAAGTGAACTAGACATTAATTTGGTGGTGGTGGTGGTGGGGTGGTGGTTTGTGTTTTTTTTTTAAAGACTGTGATATTTAGACATTTTCATATCATGATACTGGAGCAAGTGCATCAGTGGCAAACCAACATGGTGAATCAGAGCCAACCAGATGACATTGACTAGAGGCTGATGTGCCTCTGACATGTAAATATCTATGGAGCCAGTGAAATTATGCTACCTGTGTCGGCTTTGTGCATAGGAAGTGAGAATGATCAAGTCACTGCCATATCAGATTAAAATCAAAGTGGTAAATTTTCAAACATTCTCAGAGGAGAGGAATCATTGGTTCAGACAGCAAATTTTTTAGCTGCCTGATTCTCTTGCCCACTTGTATTTGTGCTCATTTAGGGCAACTTGGCAACTGAATTTGTCCAGCCCTGCACACATACATCACACACACACACACACACACACGCACACGCACGTGCACACGTACACACGCACACACACACATAGTATGTGTATGCACAAACACAAAGTAAAACACACACACACACACACACACACACACACACACACACACACACGCATACATGTAAATACACACACACACATATGTGTGTGTGTACACACATGAAGTAAAGCAAGATATGTTTATTTCTTTACCATTTCTTCTGCTATAGAAATCAAGCCTTTGTGGAAAAGGAGATGAATTGTATCCCTTAGGTGTTTGAAAACTCTATCCTCAATAATTATTACAACTATTCTTTAGCCGAGAGCTGCTTTATTAAAGAAAAGGATGATAGCAGTGGTGATGGTGAAAAGTATCTTTCGTGAATAATGTGTGAACTCTGCCTTGCTTGAGTGCTCATGCACAAAGTATATACATAAGTTGATAAAACACTTGATAGATTTTAACTGTTTGAGGGATTTCCTTTATGAACCTTAGTTTTTGTGTCTGGATTGGTTTCTGTCTTTGTGGCAGCATCTTAAACTTACCAGTCTAGAGGTAAATATCTGTTGGGTGTCTTGATTATTAAATCTTCTTCATTCTTACAAAACTTTATTATCTTGATATTTGCTGAAGGGTGACTGGAAGTTTGTGTTAGACATGCTTTTACTGTACAGAGGGGGGAATAACTGCTTGTCAAAATACATACCCTGTTTATGAATAAGCAGATTATTGAAGAAGTCACAGCATTTAGACAATCTGGAAATCGAGACATCATTTTTCAGGGAATTCATGCATTACCTGAAATTGTTTGGTAATTCGTGTACTGCCTAACACCTTACTCAAACAGGTATTGCCTCAAATATACTGCTCAAAACAATTGAAAGGCCACTTGGAAATTCTCTCGCTATTTCACAACAGAATGGAAACAACCCAAAACAATGCTTTCGAACTTTACTTCAGCCATTAATCAAAACACCAATGACAGAGATAATGACAAAATTGATTTGAAGAGCATGTTTTGTCACTTTCAAGTCCACTACCCATCTTTTCAAAAGTCAGAATGCCAGAGATACACAAAAACACACAAAGTCAGTAACGACTGTGTCCACCATTTGCGTGGATGCACGTGGTGCACCTTTGCCTCATGGATTGAGTCAGAGTCCTCAGAGTCATCTGGGGTATTGCCTGCCACTCCTGCTCAAGGAACTGGAACAGCTGGTTGAGGTCAACTGGTGGGGCGTGATTGCTTCGAAGTCGCCGGCCCAGCACGTCCCATAGGTGCTGCTCGATTGGATTAAGGTCCGGTGAGCAGGCTGGCCAGTCCATGTGATCACGTGTTGCTGCTGAAGAAAGTTGTTGACGACTCGAGCCCTGTGAGGTCTGGCGTTGTCGTCTTGAGGTACCGCGCCTGGTCCAATAGCTTGCAACGCTGGCAGCACAAGGGGCTGCAGGATGCCATCCCTGTAGCCCACACCGTTGAGGTTGCCTTGCACCATGTGCAGGGGTTTCTGTAGTTCTGTGCCATCCCTCCCCACACCATTATGGATCCACCACCATAGCGATCACGCTTGCTCACGAGACCATCGTGACAGCGTTCTCCTTGCCGCCGCCAGACACGCTTCCTGCCGTCATGAAATGATAAGGCAAAGCGGGACTCGTCAGTAAACAATATTCTTGCCCACTGAACTCTGGTCCATGCTAAGTGATGCTGGGCCCAAGCCAAACGAGCAGCACGGTGAGCTGTTGTCAGGACAGGACAGACGGCTGGTCGTCTTGAGCGCAGGTGTGCCTCTCTCAACCGGTTTCGAATGGTCTGGTCACTGACGGTGACATTGCCGGCTGCTTGCAGCTGCCCCCTGAGTGTGTCGGAAGTGGCCGTTCTCTGCCTCAGAGCTGACAGGACAACAAATTTTTCCTGCTGCCTGGAGGTGGACCTTCGGCGTCCTGGACGTCTTCGCTCAGCAACACTTCCTGTCTGGTTGAAGCGGTCTCCCAAAGTTTGAATGACTGAAATGGGCGACTGACAGTCGACGACCAACCTCTCGCAACCCCACGCCCTCCTGAAGCCACGCAATTGCCCGCCCTTGGTCATCCGGACTCAGTCAGTTGTCTCTGAGGCATGGTTGCAAAGTGCCGTAAACACAGGCATAAATGCCCACCAGTCTCTCAAAACTGGCTGACCTGTGTTCAGATAAGACATGGGTTGCACATGCATTGTAGTATTCCTGCAGTTCAGATACGCTTTGTTGCACAGGCCTGTTTGATTTGCACCCTTTTTTTTTGTGCAGTATGTGCACATTTCAGTTCACCACTGTGATGTGCATGACACAGACTGAGTTGATTTCTGATCAAATTCAAGTTGACTGATCAGGCGTGCAACCAAATTCAGTAAGTTTGGGTGGGTGCAGTGCCGTGTTATTGGAAAAAAATAAAAGTCAAACAAGGTACTGTTAAAAAGCGATAGTGGCCTTTCAATTGTTTTGAGCAGTATAGTTTGGCAATGAATAAGTTAATAGCCTCATTAAGCAGAACCAGTATCCATTGTAGGATCATTGCTTAAGCTCATTATGATACCACTACAATTTTCTAGTGGTAGCATGGTTTAGATCCTGCACCAGGCACTAACCAGACCCAATGCTAACAATCTTTTATTAAAGCCTTTGGTGTAGTGTCATGTGGACTGTTCATGCAAGTACAGAATATTTACTACATTTTGAAATAACCTTTTCAACAGGTTGGGAAACATATCATGGGACTGACACAGGCCTATGTGTCAGCAACATCAAGGATTTGCCAGGCATGCCATCAAAACCACATCAGGTGGGGTTGAATATATCTTTGTATCTTGATAAATCATCAAAAGAAGTGTAGAGTACAGGAATTGATCATGCACACCAAACTTTTTTTCAGCGGAAAAAATATTTATGTTGTAAACATTCACAGAGAATGATAACATTTGCTTGTAATTTTTTTTTATATCCAAGGATATCTGCTGTAATTTTGCTGAATATTGTGAAAATCTTATTGCTCCCACACATGTCTGTTTATCTTTAAATCACACTTGAACAGTAAGTTGATCAGTGAATTGTTCATGTATGTGTTGAAAGCTAGATTAGAGTTGGATGACTAGTACTAAGAGTGCTTAAGCTGGGATATAAACAGCATGAACTTGATTGTCTTTCAGAAAATTCAGCAAATCTGTGCCAGTGGCTGGGGTGTTTGAGCCTGATGATCTGGTGAGTTAATGTCAGTGACTGTGTAAATTAAGAGGGGTTTTTTAATGCTAAGAACACACACGTGCCGGCATGCACACGCATGCACACGCACGTGCACACACACACACACACACACACACACACACACACACACACACACACACACACACACATACACACACGAAGTCATTGGGTGTTTTAATTCAATTCAGTTCAGTGGTTTATTTAATGTGTCTTTTCATTGTCAGACAGTATTAGACACTTTGAAAAAAAAAAAAAAAAACCTCCACACTCAAAAAAAAAAAAGCCCTCCACACCCAACTTATCATCCATGTAAGTACTTTGAAACCCATATCTGATTATACATATTTACATAAGTGACATACCCTAGTGGTACACAAAATTGTTGATCTTTATAAGAAAATTTTGCAGCCTGTGATTGCGAAAAAAAACATGGCAATTTTAGCAAACATATGGACCATACAAGACAGTATTGACTATTGACTTTATTTATTCAACTCAATACCATTCTCCTGATAGAGCAAGGTCGACAACACTGAGCATTCAAACAAAAGATGACACACAGAAATGTTTTGTCTGCAGACACAAGTAATGCCATCAGAATATTTAGTGTTCCATGTATTCAACCTTAATTCATGAATTAATCTAACAACGTGCCTTGGGCACAATGGTAAAGTAGCCATTTTTTGACTCCATAATTTGGATTAATTCACAAGAGGACAAATCTAAGGGATTGTTTAATAAATTTACAACGTTTCTGTTTGTTCCTTCTGTGCAAGACTGTCTGCTATTTTATTCCACCACAGTGAGATGGGACCCAACAAAAATCAATTCTTATGCCTAGAGTTATAAAACAATGCAGTTAATGTTTTATTTCAAAAAGCGAATCTTTTCTAACTTTGCAGTCCCAACACTGTAGTGATTGTAAAACAGATTTGGAATCAACACACAGTAAAATCTTAGAGAAAGGAATTGGTGTACCATATATGTAAGTCAAGTGAGGTATAGATTGAAAACCCCTTTCCTAAAAAATATGATTTCCTGACATTTAGGTGTTTTAATCCAGCCAGTTCATCAAATTCTTAAAAAAAGGAACTCGTATGACAAAAAACACACTGATCATCACTGGGTGTTCTTGCTGGGTGTTTGGGTGATGTCATGTCCAGGCAAGACAGGATTTTATTATATGTCGACATGTCAGTCCAAGGTAGAAAGGAGTGGGTATCTTGCTAGAAATCGCTCTTTTGTCAGCAAGGCAACAGGTTTTCTGGAAGTGACCTGACTGCTAGAAGTGTAGATGAACTTTTTTTTTTTTTTTTTTTTTTTAAGCGATTTCCTTTACCTGTCCATGAAGCATGTACAGCAGTGGTGTCACAGATTTGAAGAGGTGTAAAACCTGAATGTGTATGAAGACTGGTTGAAATATGTGGAAGTCTTGAAAAATTTTTTTACAATTAGAATTGTGATACTATTTTGAAACGAAAAGAAAATTCAAAACTGGTCCATCAAATTGTGTGTAGAATGTCCAGTATAGTTCCTACCTTAACATCTTATTGTACTATGTCTTGTGTGACTACTTCGATGGTGAAGAAAAAAATATTGAAACTTTAAAAACAATGTAACTTTCTTTTTATGCAGCTTTTCTGTAAGAGGGTTGAGTTTTGTTGATTGCGCATTATATGTTGTCATCCAGTAAGCTTGTATGTTGTCTTAAACTTCGTTTTTTAATCACTTAAATAAACAGCATGAATCTATCGCTGATAGCAGAGGGACCCATTAATATTTTTAAAGAGCAGATCAATACCTTTTGTTCCCAATGTCAAATGGAAGGTGCCCTCCTGTCCAAAGTTTGTGAAGGCTGAATCTGTGGCACACTGTGTTACTAGCAGTAGAGTAGCAGCGAAAGAGAGCATGTGGACAAGGTTAAAATTTCTAGCCTGCATGGGTCAGCTCTGGAGGACTAGTAATTGACATTGGGATGTTTATCTCCAGAAGATTTCAATGACATCATGGTTATGAGGATATGTGCAGACCTGCTGGGGGGAGACCTGCTTTGGAGAGTTTAGGAGTTGATGTTGGGCTAGAGATTTCACTGTGTTCATTGAATGCTGTGGACAAAACTTGGATTGTGTTTGCGTATTTCATCATTTAGGTTGAACGTGTTGGCTTACTTCCAGTTTGATGTTTCATGTACTTTTGTACAGATTTCACTGCGTGTGCTATGCACATCCTGGGGACTCTGTAAAATATCAGGATGCACGTTTGTCATTTGTTCGTTTGGGTGTTGTCCTCATATCTGCCTGGGGGATTTTTAGTTTTCTTTTGCTTTCTGCAGAGTCATTGTGACTGAAAAAGTGCCAGTTGAAGAAAAAGTTTCAGGGGAAAAGCTTTTTACATAATACAAGAAGCAAATGTGGACAAATGCTGGTGTAGTACTGCTGGTTCTGATTTACGCATCTGCATTTGGTTTTTGAGAGGATAGATGGATAGATGGGAAAGATGGGACAGTATTTGATCATTCAACTTTTTTGTTAAAGACTAAATATTAAGTGTCTACATGGATGGTAGCATAGGTCATTATGGACTTTTTTTTTTATTGTTACACACCATTAGTAATTTTGACTAAAGTGTCAAAATTCTAATGTTATCAACGCTTGTAATGCAACGAGGCATTCAAGACTTACAACAAGGCAGTGTATGCAAACTGTGTGCTTAAGTTATATTTGCAGAAGATTTGCTGGTGTATCATTTATATCATTGAGAAATGATGTCCATTATTGTTATTTTAAAAGCCTTAATGAATAACATGGCATCCTAGTCCTGTTATCTCATTGTTTGTATGAAAAAGATTATTTATTTTTGTAATAAAAAGACTGAATGTAAAATCTTCTTTGCATCACAGTATGCAGTAGTATCAAGTCAGTTAATAGAAAGATGCGGAAACTGTTAGAACACAGTCACAGTGACAGTATACTGGAAATTGTATTGTGTGTTTTAAAATGCTTGTCATGATGGGACTGTTAATTTTGTTTCTTTTAGAAATGCCACAGGTAAAAGAGAGGCAAAGAGAAGTAAATAATAAACAAGCACAAAGACTCTCCCTTCCATTGTGAATGTTAATACCCCAGTAACTAATTTTTGTTATTTATCTCAGTCTTTTAGAATTCAGTTGCCTCCCATTTTAGTTCTCTTTAGTATTAGAGTTCATTTTGTGATTGTCACTGCTTTGTTGTTTGTGTTTTTTACCTTCATTGGAAACAAAATTGATTCCGATGTTGATGCTGGAATTTTAGAAGAAGAACTTGTTTCTTGTTGTCATGAAAATGGATTTATTCACAGAAACTGGAACCAGATATCCCAGAATATTCCAGCCTCAATCTCCGAATGCGCGGCTATGATTTTGTTTCTTTAGAATCATATGCAAAACATGTTCACCGCATGGCAGATCGTCTTGAACTGGACACCAATGCGTGAGTGATATTGTTTTTCTTTGTGTCAGTTTGATAAATATTACAGGAAGTGGTTACGTATGTGTGTGTGTGTATCTGTGTGTGTGTGTGTGTGTATGTAGAGGGAGAGCGTGCATGTGTGTGTGCATGCTCATATGTGTGTACATGCCTGATTTTGTAATAAAAAATGTACTAAATTATAAATGTATGTATATAGTTTGAGAGAGAAGGACAGAAAAAGTAAAACGGACAAGTAATATGCATTTCCTAGTTTATATTATGTGCTGTATTGAAAGCAGATTCGTTTAGATGAACATTGCAGTTAAGGTCATGAGAGAATTACATAGCAAAACATATGATAGTCAAGTATTGAAGCAGTATGTGCCTTTTCTGTTTTTCTGTGTCATGCACTCATCTTGACAGGTTTGTCCTTACCCAAAAGCCATTATCTTGAGATCGTAGAAGACAAAACAGTAAGAAGAGAGACAGACAGACAAAGAAATATATCAAAGCAATAGTTTAATGACAAAATGGGCTTGGTTCTTTCGGATTATAGGCAAAAGATTTATTGCTTGATTTCTTTTCTTTTTTTTTTTTAGTTCCTTCTTCTTTACCCCTTAAAGGTATACCTCCAGGGTTGTTCATTGTGCTTCCTCGTACACAACCACACCTGTTGTCTTCCTGTTCCCATATTAGTTCTTCTGGAGCTGCCAGAGTCAGCTGTAGGATTGTGTATGCTTTTGTTTCAGAAGCTCTGAAAATTTGTTATACATGTTGTTTATGTACTGAAGTTGGAAGTACAGAGTAAGTTCAAGAATATTTCAGAAAGTGCTAGAAATTGTCTTCGCATTACTATGTGCGTTGCGATTGATTGCTGCACAATGTGTCAAGGTTTCTTAAACGTTCCATTTCAAAATCTGTAAACAGGTGAAATTTTGGTCATTTTAAAGGAAGAATAATCTGAATTTTATGAGAGCTGAAAGACAATGTCCATCTTAAGACTATTTTAGTGTTGTATAAAGAAATTGAAGTGGCAAATTTTATGCAGGTGGTGAAGACTTCAGACTCAGTGGAATCTGCTTTGCTTTGTCTGGATGTGATTCAGTGAGAGACAGAACCAGTTCTTGACTGTGTTACTTCAGTCAGTGCTTTTTAATTCACTGAGGAAGTGGCTTAAAGAAAAATTGGGGTCTTTTAAATCGTAATAAGAGAGTTGGCATGACATGGGAGGCATTAGTTCCTGTCTTTGACTAATAACCTGTCAGCTCTCCTGTTCTGATTACCATATATTAAACTAAAACAAAGAAGTGACGCTTCTTAGTTCAGATGTTCCAAGTATGGATAACAGACATTAAAATGCACTGAAATCTTTAACAAAGATTCAAAATAAAATCACTGCCCAAAAGAAATTGATTTTAAAATCTTCCTGTCCCACTTTCACATACGCTCACTCATAGACCGACACAGACAGAGACGCATGCACAAAACGCATACACATTCACACACACACACACACACACACACACACACACACACACACACACACCACACACACACACACACACACACACACACACACACATCATACACATCATACACATGCATGGGACGCTGACATATTACATGACATTGTACTCATGCACTCTCACTTTGTGTCCAAGCTACAAAGTGATGTACGTAAGATAGGGAAACTGTCCACAACTCATCAGGTCAGGAAGGTGTTGGCATTACTGATTGTAATATTGCAGTTGGGCAGTGCCAGCTCGCTGCTTTGACATCAGAACGTTCAAACCCAACTCCACTGTGGTGGACAACAAATACAGCTTGATGATTTTTGAAAGGACCATTCAGGTTGGTGCCCTTGCAATAATTCACTCATGTAATTGTAAAGATGTGCTCACACGCTCACACACATTTTGCGCACACACATACACTCCTATACACACCCCGATCTCACTGCACTCCATACACACGCCCTTGCATGTGTGCACTTACACACACACACGCACAACACACAACACACACACACACACACACACACACACACACACACACACACACACACACACTCTCTCTCACATGCAAACATGTGTACGCACAAACGCAGATATATGATTTACACACTCAGAGTTCTTAAGTATGCCTGCATTGGCATACACAAGCATAGAGAGAGGGAGTCATATACGCTCCTGTTTTTAATAATGACAAATTTTTTAGAACAGAATAATTACTGTATGTGTTTAGGCGTTTTTAAAACATAAATCATTCTTCTTCATGTCTGTGATATAGCATGTTCATGATTTCATTCTTTATCACTTCTCTTCATTCTTGAACTAGTTTTAAGACGGCATATTATTATTTTGTATTTGTGCCATGAATGACTGAGTATGTTACATGTAATGTTATCAGCTGGTAGGAAGTCATGAAAAAACACCCAGTTTTCGACAGACATTAATACTGCTGTGTGGGGAGATGTGGAAAAGAAAGAGCAGAGATGGGGACAGAGTACACCGATTTTCACATTTCTGACACCTCATGGATGCATCTTGGCATATGTGGCTTACAGCTTGTGACAAACACTGCAGGTGTCTGTAACTCTCAGGCATGCTTGACATCTAGATTTATTATAGAAGGAAATAGTAGGGTGCAGATGTGTCTTGCAGAACTCAGACTTGAAATGGAACTCCACAGCATCATTGTTTGTCATCCGCAGTGATCATAATGTTCCACTTTCCATGGTAACCTTGGTCTCCAGCTTCCCCTCCTCCGTGCCAAGTGCGGGACACTGGTGTCAGACCCGTCAGCGTCTGCAGATTGAAGGGGACTGTTATTGGATGGTTGTAGTGTAGTCTCCACTCCTTCGGGGAACCGTCACTCCATGAAGTTTGTAAACTAGAAGTGATACCGTCAGTAAAGTGCACAGCAAATGTACGATAGATCACAGCAGAATTCCAGTGAAGTGGCTTGGCAACATTGCCATGGCTCCTGTCATGTGGGCGCTCCTGGTAACCTGATATAGATGGCGCCTTTTTAACTGCTGGCGATGAGTCGCAACTGGTTGCAGCTGTGTATGAGGCAATAGGGATAAGCAGCATGTGTGGGGATTGTTTGCAGAGGGGGCAGCTAAGATGGAGCAGATATGAAAAGTACAATGTTCGTTGGATGATCTTTTGACATACTGAAGATGAGTATCGTGACCCTGTGATTGAAGGATGGGCAAAAATGCATGCATTTGAGGTCAAATGAAACAGAATGTGTCAGTGATCATCAACAAGAAATTTATTGATTGACCACATGTATCATTTTCCACTTAGTTCATAACAAAGGAGATGTCCATTAATCCTCTTGTTTTCAGTTGTCTCTGTGTCTGTGGTAAGCGCTAATATTGGTTTTTCCAGTCTGTAGAAAATGACAGAAAAACACCCCTGGCTTGACAGGGTGGTACTATAAATATTCTAAGATCTGTCCAGTGATCAAGTTCATTACAGTATTGATTACAGTCAGTCAGACCCTATTGAGTATCAAGTCAGAGATGATTAAAAAGTAGCCAGTGATTTATGGTATCATTCAAAACATTTCTGATGTATGTAGATGCCATGCTTGGCAGTGCCACTTTTGTATGACAATTCCTAAGATTTACTCACTTAAAGAGTGTCTCATGTGAGTTCTGAAGGCTTCAGCCCTCTGACAGTCTTCATGTCCCTGTGTTCCTCTCTCAGTCCTTCTTTCATTTATCTCTGTTTCTGATCTCTTTCTCCATTTCTCTGCATCTGTGTTTTATACTGTCTGTCATCCATTCTCCACCTTTCCTTCATTTTTGTTTCCTGCCTCTGCTTGAATCCACTCATTCCTGCATCTTCTGTGCATTAATTGAAAAAAGAAGTTTTAACTTTATGCTTGGATCATGTAGTGATGGTGACAGGTTAGTGTGTATGATGGACAGATTGACAATGTACCATCCACAAGCTTACCCATACTGCTGGAAATGATGAGAACACATGCACCTGAGGGAATTGATGTCACTGTGAAAGAGGTGAGAATTTCTGAAGATTCATTTAGGCTTTTAGACATACTCACACTTTTATTCATCTGTTGTAAGTGGATTACAGTCTGTATGTGTGTTAATGTGTGTGTGTGTGTGTGTGTGTGTGTGTGTGTGTGTGTGTGTGTGTGTGTGTGTGTGCACACGCATGTATTTGCGCTGTTAGTGTTACTGTATTTCATCCTGTTTGTTGGAAAGTTGTCCATGTTCAAGATAACTAATTGAAAAAATTGATTGGGCAGATCTTTTAAGTGTTCGCAGGATCTGTTGTAGGATTTCAATATCTACTAGCGAGTGTGTTATTTCTGGATGATAGAGTAATAACTTTTTTTCCAATTCTGACTAGGTTGTTTCATATTCTGAAACTTCCTATGGATGGCAAAGTCAATTTTGGCTGTCGACTGTACAGACCAGCTTGTGCTTTTGACCTACACTCATGGTTGGTGTCTGAATATATACACGGCCTAGTGCATTGATCATCCAGTATCCATATTCGTTCAGCACATGCGGGCCATGAAATGTTACAGTCACATTAATTCAGCACATATACACCATGATATGTCATAGTCATAATTGCCACTATCAGGTATGCAGATGCAGACTGCAGCATTATATGTAGCAAATCTTTTTTTTTTTTTTTTTTTTTGTGCTGTCCCAACCTCTGCGCAGTGCACCCATGCCACTCATTCCGACACCCTGTCCACAGCCACAGCCTGGCTGGCCCCGCCGCAGCCCCAGCACCAGCAATCCACAGGGAGCAGTCAATGTCAAGTCGTCAAGAGGCAACCCACCAGAGGAGACACTGCACTGCTGCCGAATCACTTCAGTGGTGTTCAGTGGCGCCTGTTCTGATCTAACACACGCAGGACACCACCTACTAAGCCCCCTACTGATAACAATAATTGCTTAGTCGTGGAGCCGGCGCGAGTGAGCTCTCCCTCTGGAGGGCGCCACCACCACGTCCGTCCAACGACAGCCCCCATGGACTCGCCGATACCGGTGACCCCGACGGAACCAAACCAAGGCCACAGACGTGGAGAGGACATCGAAACTGAGGTCACCATGAGAGCAGGGCATGAAGGGCCACAGAATTTGAGACTTTTTTTTTTATGCTGATCGATGAGAATGAGGATGATTATGATGATGCTACGGATTTCCATTTCGGTCTGAGACTACATGACAGGGCTGTACTCTACGCTTCCTTTCACAATATATCCCGCGTCAACCAGGCCCGAGAGATACAGACACCTGCAGTGTTGGTCAGGAAATTTGAGCAACACTCTCAGAAACGCATCCATTAAGTGGATGAAACTCGACTGTGTGGTTCCAGTCTTCCCAACTGAGTCCGCAGCAAACTCAACTCTGGGTAGGATCCGGTCGGGGCAGAAAAACCCACATGACTTCTGATGGGATTCGAACCCACACCTCCCAGCCGGGAGTCCGCAACGCTAACCACTTCGCCACGGCGGCTGGTTAGCAAACCTTATTTATGGATGAAACAGATGAGGGAGACGGTAAAGGAAAAGGCATAATAGTATTCCAAATACCCTTCAGTCTGAAATGATGATACAGTTTTTTGTTATTTATGGAGCTGTAAAATTGATCAAAAGCTGAAGAAAACAGTAGTTAATACTTTGTGTGTTTTTATGAGATAGAGGAGTGCACATTTCAGGTGAAGAGGGGGGGGGGGGGGGTTCAAGTTACAATCCATGCTTAAACCAGGAAACTCAGAAATATTCTATTGGGATGGGTGGAAGCCTGAGCTAGCTTTATCCAACACATCTGGCAGTGCTGTCAGCAATTACAGGCAGGTGGACAGACTTATAGATTACCCTCCTGAGACAGGCTATCATCTAAAAACCAGCAGGCAGGGATAGGAGTGTTCTGTGGAAATTCAAGAATACCTGTCAGCTTCACTGATGAATTGGCAAATAGTATACACAAGGTTAGATAAATCTGCATGTTATTTTGATGTGTGAGACAGCAGCATGACTGGAAAATAAAGTGAAATACAAATGAACATACAAAACAAGGTATGAAATAATGCAAAAATTGATACACAGTTCGAAACAAGGAAGCAAATTTTGAACAAATCTTTGTTCTTTTAGATGTTTCAAGCAACAGACTGAAAAATGCACAAAAGAGTACTCCCAAGACAGCAGTCTGTCAGCATGAAGAAGAAACTTGAACATTGACACTTGCCTTGAGATTTTTAAACATTTTGTGTAGCTTTTCACACTGTGGCGAGTCAGCAGTCACCTTGGATCATTCTTTTCCGGAACAGCAACAGGTGACGAAGAACTGCACAGATGATTCTGCAGTATGACATGCAGGGGAGAAGAAAACATTCTGGAGACTGCATTGATCAGTACCATCTTCTCATGGGATGTTCTCTTTGAGTACATCTGAAAACATGACACACCTGTTTTGTGAACATAGTTTCTGGAGACGGTATACCTGAAAGAGATTCCAACCCTTGCAGTGTCCTGTTTGATTTGTTTACAGTACAGTAACTGGGAGGACAGGATGGGATGGAGTGGGTGTGGGGATAATGACAACATGCTGACATGAGGCTCTGTTCCAGTTGAGAGTCATTTGTTAGTTCACTTGACCTTGTTTGACAAAAATACACACACTTACTATTACTTGCTACATACATACTTTATGTTTGTATGTCACCTGGTTAACTTCTTACATATTCAGATTCATTTTCGTACATTTCATGATATCAGGTCTATACTGTAATACAGAAAAGAAGGCACTGCTGTAGAACTTCCTCTCCCCCCCCCCCAATCCCCTACCTCCCCTCCCCCCCCCCCCCCCCCCCCCCAAAAAAAAAAACTGAGAAGGCTTCATTTACAAAGCTGATTCTTTTACCCAGACCTTGAGTTTAGCATTTCAGCTCAGTCCACGGTTCTTGCTCTGGGAGTGGCAGTTTTTATTGAGTTGAGTCATTTTCGCTTAATTATCCATGTATGACCAGTTTTGCCCATTATCTTTAGTACTACACATTTTTTTTTTTCTCATCTGCAAACTGCTTGGAAGTGAATGTCGCACCTCTTGATTTTTTTACCTCCTCAAATAAAAATCTGCTCTGTATCGCTCTAGATAAGGCAGTGCTGAAACAGGATGCGTGACTTTTGCAGTGTACACACCACTCTTCTTTTTTAATGTGATTTGTAAACTTTCTTTTTTTTTTTTAGCTCATGTACTTAAACATATAAACATAAAAAGTAGATACATATACAACAAAGTAGTCTGTTGGTAAGGTCATCATCTCCAGACTTTCACTGACAGTACCAACATTAATCATTCATTCTGTTGTCAATACACCAAAAAATCACAGTGTGAAACTGAGAAAACAATTCAAAGCCATGAAAGTTATGTAAGTTTTGAAAAATAAAAAGTGTAATCTGTTTAGACTAGAATCAAGTGGAGCAGCATGAACAAGTGGTTGTAATAGCTGCTTCTGTTTTTAGTTCTGCCACTTGCAGCCTTTTTTTTTTTTTTAACTTGCTGCTTTGGGGACAGGAGAGAGCTAAACTCTTTGTCTCACCAATCAGGTCTGTGATTTCTGATTCTTTCTTTTCTAATCGCCCAATGTAAATTCCATAACATGTGTGTACCATGAATGCTTTAAAAATGTGATTCAGCTGAGCAAAAAACAACATGACTTGTCACAGTGATGACAGTGAGGGATGACTGCTGCCATTGATTCTGATGACAAAACTCTAAAGGCAACTGGAAGTCAAGCTGTGTCAGATATTAGTGACAGTCTAACTTAACGTCTGCATTTGTTGTAAAGCTGGTGTACATGTGTTTTTTTTTGTGGATGTGTACACAAGAAGGCAGTGCTTTGATGTTTTAACGTGGGTACTGAACGCTGTTGCTGATCATCATACATGAGTTGGCCTTGGCAGTTTGTTGCCGAAACTGATTTTCTCACTGGTAGGACAGAAGTCTTCACAGTATATGGCTTCCAGGTCAGATATTGAGAAGAAACAAAAATCTCCTTGAAGTTTGGAAATGGTGATAGTATTGTTTCAAGGGTTGTACTCCTTTATATCCTAATATTGTGTGTTGTTTTTTTGTCTGCTGTTGTGTGTTACATGAACAGCCTGACGCAGAGGAGGAGGAGTTCCGCTATATTCCAGACAAGGAAATGCAGGAACTGAGGTTACAGATGAAAGCCATTGAAGATGCGAAGGAAGAGCGTCGCAAGAAATGATTGTTTGCTGGAAAATGTATCGTGTGGCATCAGCTTGCAGTGGAAAAACTTTTGTCTGAATACAGTGTGTTCTGTTTATTTATCATGTATTTTAATGTTGATGATGTCACGGAGTGTGCTTGCGCATGTGTGGTATGAATCATGATCTCTGTGAGTGAGTGTGTGTGTGTGTGTGTGTGTGTGTGTGTGTGTGTGTGTGAGACATGATGATTGTGTGTGTATGTGTGTAGTGCTTATGCCAGATCACACAGAAATCAGGGAGAATAAAAACATGTAGAATTGACATTTTAGCCCAAATGCTTAATCTTGAAAGGAAGATGAAACTACAAAAGGCCACAGCAATATCCCTCATAGATTGTCTTGCCGTGTGTGTATGTTCTTGAACAGGGGAATTGTGCAGACTGCACAAAAGTTTCTGAGTGGAAAGAAACAGGGCAATGTTGTTTTTTTTTTCTCCCAATGATTTGAATCCTCATTTTTTAAGCACACACTTTCATCTTCACACACATATATACACACATACTTTTTTTTAACACATCCCTTTTTTTTTTTTTTTTTTTTTTTAAAAATCATGCTCAAGTATTTGCATGTGAATTATTGTCATATGATGTAGGGGGCCTGTAACAGCCAAGAATCTATACAGCCTTGAATCTTCAGTCATGCCCAACTATTACACACAAAAGAGCCAGTCCATTCCTTTACATTGTCCATTGGTAGTTTACACTTTTGATCATCAATCCCCCCCAGTTCCACATGTTGGATTGACTTTCAAAGGGAGTCATGATGATTGTGCAAGCCTGCATCAGGCAAACTTGCAGGACTTGATGACTAGGTTAACTTGCTGCATAGCAGTCGGCTCTCTGTCTATCTGTCTGTCTGGGGGATGGGGGGTGCAGGACTGCCTCATTTTCTCTGCCACTTAGAGGCATTAACCTCAAGCAGCTCATTCCAGCCCTGCATCCACAACCACATCATGACTTGTCCCACTCCAGTCCCACCACAGGCAATCCGCAGGAAGCAGTCGGCATCAAGTTGTCGGAGCAACCCAGCAGAAGCGACCCTACACTGCTGCTGAATCATTTTGGCGGTGTTCGGAGGTGCTTGTTCCAATCCAGCATATGCATGACACCGCTTAGAATGCCCAGATAGAAGACAATAATTACTTAGTCTGTGAACCACCATGTTCGTCCAGCTACAATCCCCATGAACTTGCTGATTACAATGACCTCGACACTAACTCACCAACAGCACAGATGTAGAGAGGATATCAAAACTGAGGTCACCATGAGAGCAGGGCACAAAGGGCCACAGAATTTTATTCTTTTTGTTACGCAGATCAATCAAGATGATGATGATGAAGATGATGATATGTGAGTTCCATTCTGGTCTGTGACTGCATGGCACAGCTGTACGCGATGTACACTTTCAAGGTGTAAACCAGGCCAGAGAGAGACAAGCACCAGCACTGTTTTTCTGCAAAAATTTGAGTTGCACTCTCAGAGGCACATTAAGTGAGTGAAACTCAATAATGTGGTTCCAGTCTTCCCAGCTGAACCCAAAGCACACTGAGCTCTGGGCAGGAGCCAGTCAGGACTTAAAAATCCAGCGGACAAATGGCTTGGTGAGAGAATCAAACCCTCGACTACCCGCGACCACCTAGCCTACAATCTTTGATGCTAACCACTGTACTATGGTGGCTGGTCAGAGGATTTTTTTGTTGGTTTTCAAGATTCAAGGTAGAGTTGTTGAAGAGGCTAGAATGTCATCCACTTTATGGATGTGCCTCTGAGAGAGTTGGTCAGTACGCTGACTGACACTGTACTTGTTTGTTACCTTACAGACCTGGTTGAAAAGAGTACAGTTCTGTCGTCATGTACTGATCTAGTCAAAGATCAGAATGGAAATGCATAGGACCATCTTGATCATCCTCACCCTCACTGATGATCATAAAAAGCCTCAAATTTTGTGACTCTATACCCAATGTTGAACCTTACTTTCAGTCCCTTTCTGCTCCCTGCTCCCATTTCCTTCCTCTCCAGCCCCTCTCCACCAACATCGACTCCTATCTGAAGTTAATTTCAGTGTAGTTTTATATGTGGACAGGAGACTGAAGGAGTGATGGAAGTATATTGATAGATTTTCTGAAGTTGGTGTCTCATAATTCTGTTTTTCAGTACCTGCTGAGGTCAGTCAAGACATAATCATAGAGGTACCCATACCCTATTGCACATTTGTGCATGCACACACACATATGTGCATAACACTCATAGACACACACACACACACACACACACACACATCATCACACACACACACACACACACACACACACACACACACACACACACACATAATTTCACCATTAGAAAGACCTTGTACTTTCAAATTCCTTGAAAAATGATGACTGCAGCAACATTTCTCCAGCAGACGTAGTTCTGGATTGACTTCTTCAGCTGGGTCGATGTCATTCTGACTGCCTCCAGAATGCATGCATCTACACCATGTTTATTTAAGTCATCCCACTCTCCTTTTCCTTTGTGGGTTCCAGTTGATTACTTGTCTTGCGATGCTGATGAACACTTTCACAGTGTGTAGCCAGTCCATCCCCATTTCCTTTTCTTTACACAGACTTCCCCCAAATAGAGTTTGGTGCAAGGAGTCGTCTGTGATTGTTCTTAATGAAGAATCTGATCTTTATCAATCTGCAAAACAAACCCAGGGGTATAAACCAGAAACCTCCTTCAGAAAGTATGCTGACTTTTTTTTTTTTTTTTTACTCACTTTGCACATTATAGAATATCAAACCAAATGCTTCTTTTGAAAACGCAAGGTCTTTTTCTATCCAAGTGTCAAATAAAATTGCATCTTTGGAAATTCTAGGTCTGTTTGGACCAAGAAAAAATGCTGAGGAAGTGTGCATCTGTCCTTGGCTGCCTGTGATTTTGCCACTCCCTCATTTTTGCTGTAGCTGACTTATATATGGCCCATACACACAAGCACACATACACACACACACACATACACACGCAGGCACACACACACACTCATATATACATATACATACACACACACACATGGACACACGTGCACAAGCATGCAAATTGATAAACCCACACATTTCATATACAAAGCGCACATCCATACATGACAAATCACTGATTTACATTTGATGCAACCAGTAAGCGGCTCATGAGGAAAAAAAAAGAATTTGATATTTTCTACGCATTGCTAGTGGTCAGTCCAGTCCTTGAAATGGTCTCTAGTCTTCTTGAGTGCCTTACGGTGATGACAATTGCTGGATGTGTGAGAGAACAGGCAGAAATTTTATGTTGGTGAACTGCAAACTGGAATACAAATCAGCTTGCAGCGATCACTCACGTCAAGGCAACCAGCCATGATGGCTACAAAAAGACAAGAAATGTGATTGTGATCTTAAAGCGAAAGTGATACGATCTAAAAAACTCGAGCTGTACCTTGTAGGACATCAAGATGGTATCTTGATCAAGACTTACTTCGTGAGGTCAAGTTGTCGTGTAGCCTATAGCCTAGTCGACTGGGAGAACTGAAAACAAGTTTTTAAAAAAAATGTGTGCAACGTCCCAAGATCTATTCCCAAAACTGAATCAATTCCTGGTGCAAAAAGGCCAATCTAAAGCTGGGCTTTCAAGGAAAACAAGCTCTTCGATCAGTGGCATAAGAATGTAATGTATAATCATGTGTTTTCGATTTCAGCCCAATCCTAATGTCTCTCTGTACCGATGTAAACACCAAGCAACGGACAGGGAGAGAAACAAGATCGTTCATTGGAGTTATCTATTTGGCATGTGTCTACTATCCATAGTTACAGTTTAAAGTTTTATGCTCATGAGCCTAGCGGCCATTGGGGCAGTGATCTATTTGACATTCATTGCCCTCAGGGCACGCCATTATCACTGGTAGGTCATAACCTCTGCTTCCACTGTCTTAAAGTTACCAACTCATTTATGGCTGGATGGACAAAGAGGATTTGCTAGCCAAAGAAAGCCAACACTATGAATGATTCACATTTGCACCGGTCAGTTTTGCAGCCAAATGTTTTAACACCTTCCTTATGCTTACATGCTGCATGCATTTTTCAGCAAGCATTCAGCTGCACTGAACCGCTTCTCTACTTGCCAATTGTGGTACATTTGTGATTTTATTGCATATGTTTCTCTTTTTGGATTATCAAGTGTTCTTGACTTGTATCTATGACTGCTGGTATCATACTTCAAACATTTGTGAAAAGAAAAAGAAAACTTCTAGATGAACGTTCACGTTCAACGCCCTTTGATATCCCATGATTTCACAATGTGCAGATGAAAAGAAGGAAATGGAAATGCACAAGAATGAGAATCAGTTCACAATCTGATCGTAAGAATCTGGTCATTTGCAGAATAACAATAAAAAGCAAGACTCATACAGGTATTTGTTGTGTATACTTTGAATTCGCTGACTCTCAACACAGCCCCTAGAGCAGCCGCAGGCAGAGAGCAGATGGAGATCTCTTGCTGTAGCCTCAAGCGCCAGCAGGCACGGAGAGGACTGAGAGAGAGAGAGATTTTGAATTCGAGCTACGATCAAGTTTGACTGATCTTACTAGGAATTTACACTTTCAAAACAGTCATTGAATAAAGCAAACATCTCAGAATCATTTGCATTCACCAACTGTGTTCAGTTTTGCATGTACGCACAACTACAAACAGTGGTACTCGCACAAACAAAACTACGTGTACCATTTTGCTAAAAACAGAAAAATGTCAATAATATGATGTTTTTTTGCAGAACAAAACTGTTCCAGACCATGATGTGTGGACTTCTGCCACTACATGTAGGGTCATCTGATATCCCTCGTTTCACCAGGTTTGAATTCGAAAACGGACGTACACAGATATAAGGATGAACCTGATCCAGAGAGGTTTATGAACAGCTTGGAATGTTTGAAACAAACTGCAACAAGCTACTATAACTACGAAGCATAGATTTTGACGATGTTTCTGTAAACCCATGGGAGGGTATACGAATAGCATGCAATGTTTTTGATACAAATGTGGCACTCTATCAATTTCAAGGCATAAAACATTCTGAAGATATTCCTTTTTTTTTCAATAAGTAAAATGCTTCATATAGTAAAGATGGATTACGAACAACAATGGGATCAGCATGCTGCTTGTATGGATTATATAGTATCAACGGCTGTCTGTCGGGATAATATTTGGGTAGTTAATCAACCTTTCTTCATTGGCAGTTTCAGTTTTAGTCTCCGCTAACTGACGATAGAGTATTTGCAGACATATCACCAAGCAAAAACAAGCTTTAACAAATACATACTGTTTAGTGTTGAGTAAATTGTGAGACGTTCTTGTGGTGTATGAAACAAAGCCAAGTTGAGACTGGAAAACACTGCGTTTGATTAAATAAGGCCTACGCTTCACAGCTAGGAACAAATTTCAGTTAACCCTCTTTCGTTTGAAATGTGCAGAAAGTTGGCACCGCTATTCGTTTTGTAGCAATAACAATGAACAACCATATTCAATTCAATTCACTGTTGTTTATAGCCCAGCCGACCACGGGGGCGGGGGGAGAGGTGGGGGGGACATATCAAGGTTGGAAAGGCCAGATCTGAGAAAATACAAGCTGCGGACAGATGTGATTTCAAGTCATGATTACAGCGACATGTTATGTAAAAATGTAACTTCTTTCCAGTTGCAAGCAAACAAGTGTTGACGAAAAAGAGCACTAAAAAAGAATGTTGAAAAAAAAAAAATTTTTAAAAAAAAAAACAGTGCAAACACAGCTGCACGAGGTCTTTCTCTCTCTCTCTCTCTCTCTCTCTCTCTCTCTCTCTCT
>JADBJO010000135.1:420000-465000 GCA_016801955.1 Conus betulinus | reverse complement strand
TTATCAACTCGTTCCATTTTTGTGTAATTTAACATACTCGCTCAAGTACATGAAGTACTTGAACTTAAATTATCTACTTAGAAATTAGTGCCTCTTATGATAACATGCTTCTACAGAAAAAAAAAAAAAAAAAAAGAAAAAAAGATACACCTAAGGAGCCAGTGGAAGCGACAGACGAACTGTCCACAACTGCTGAATCAACCAGCCGAGAGTTATCCTGAACCACCCTTAGAAGCCAGCCCTGGGTTGACGTAGGGCGCAGGCACGAAGAGGGCTTTCCATCAAGACTTTCAAGGGACATAACTGTTGCCTGGCAGATGCCATTGTGTGTACCAGACAATACTTCCTAAATGCACAACCCGCTTGCAAATGACGCAACCACCAAACAAACTGCTGTGGGCATCCCGCAGCCTCACTCATCGCCATTCTGCTGACAGGTGACACCAGTACAACTCCAGACACAGCCAAGCTTTCGCTAAATGGTCTTGCATACCCTTTTAAGAGGTTTCCAGGTTGCAGTCTTTCCTGCTGTCAACAGGACTTTCCCCGTAATCAGTGGATCTTTCTTCACCATTCTTGGGGTTTCCACAGCATCAACCAAAAAGTAGACAAGAAAAAGATGCAACTGGGACCGAGAGAAGTACTGTCCTGAACTGCTGAACCAACCAGCCGGGTGCAATCCTGCACTGCCTTTGGAAGTCTTTGGCAGTGTTGACATAGGGTGTAGACATGCACAGAGCATTCCTTGAAGTTAGAGATATAACTTTTTTTTCTGGCAGATGTCATTGTGTGATGGCATCTGGACGCAATACAACAGAGCTTCCATAGAAATATCTCCATGGGTGTACGAGCGAGTATTTCATGAATGCAGAGGTCATCGGCGCCACCACAACTGTTGGGTGGGTGCATTCCAGAGCGCCATTCTTTGCTGTTCCGCTGACAGTTAAAACTAGTAGGCCCTACGTGTCTGGACACAGCCAAGCTTTCGCCACACGGTCTTAGAAGACTGCTCCAAGATGTAGTCTTTAACAGGGCTTTCCCTGAGGTCAGTGGATCAGTGGGTCATTCGTCACCGCCGTTGAGCCTTTGCTTGGAGTGGACCAAACAGTACACAAGAAACAGCCTACAGCTGAAATGTGTTGGCATTGGGTGTTGGCACGCACTGGGCATGCCATTAAGCCGCTACCGTTGGATCGAATGGTTTAATCATTACAAGCCATTCCATTAAGCTGGCTACTACTGGCTCGATCATCAGTCGTGCGTCTATAGCTAATCCCATTTTTTTGTTCATTCACAAACACGGTCACACTCGCTAAGCATTCGAACGTAAGAGTATCCACCTACTATTAGACTGCATCTCTCAATCACAGAAAACATTCTGTTCTATTAATATCCCCCCCCCCCCCCCCCCATTCCCCCCATACCCTACAGTGGCGCTGATGTCCTGTGACTGTCAGTCAGAATCTGTGTACCACCCCTCATCTGACACACTGAACATGTAGCATAGGGGTTCCAGAAGCTCCCACAAAGGCTCCCCTTCTATTTTCCCTCACTACTGACGCCTCGGCCTCCTGACCGGCAGTCTCTTACAATTTACTACATAACGGTGTGAACCTCCCGTTTGTAGTCACCGTATTCTTCACACACACACACACACACACACACACACACACACACACACAAAACAAAACGCAACGAACGTCACGCGCGCGGGCGGGTCGTGTACACACACACACACACACACACACACACACACACACACACACACACACACACACACACACACACACACAACACACAAACGTCACGCGCTGTCTGTCTGTCTGTCTGTCTGTCTGTCTGTCACTCACACACACTCTCTCACTCTCTCACACTCTCTCTCTCTCTCTCTCTGTCTGTCGTGACATATACTCTCTCTCTCTCTTGCTCTCTCTCTCTCTCGCTCGCTCGCGTCATATACTCTCTCTCTCTTGCTTCTCTCTCTCTCTCTCTCTCTCTCTCTCTCTCTCTCTCTCTCTCTCTCTCTCTCTCTCTCTCTCTCTCTCTCTCTCTCTCTCTCTCTCTCTCACGGCGCGGGCGCGCGCACGCACGCACGCACACCCAAACATGCACGCATGCCATTCTCGCGCGCCTGCATTCACACACACACACACACACACACACACACACACACACACACACACACACACACACACACACATGCACGCACTCCCGAACGCAAGAATGCACGCACGCATGCGCCCATAACACACACACACACACACACACACACACACACACACACACACACACACACACACACACACGTATGCGCATAGAGGCGTGTACCGACTGTACACACACACACACACACACACACACACACACACACACACACACACACACATACACACACGCGCGCGCGCGCTATGGATATACATCCATTCATCTGGGTGCATATCACGCGAAATTATCATGCCCTGTGTCTTATTTACCATTGATGAAAGTCTACCACAATTTGATTTACATACTCATCCTGCTAGAGGAATTACATGAATGCCAACTTTTTTTCGATTACAGTGTGCGTACCTGTGTTTTGAATTTGTTTTGCCAGATATACTCGGCTGGGTTCGTCCCTTCCCCACTGACATCCCCCCCCCCCCCCCCTCCCTCCTCACCTTTACATAATGTACCCTCAGTTTACGTTCCCTCGTTAGTCACACACACACACACACACAGATCACACGATCTCTCGCATTCAGGTTTTTACTCTGAAAGTTGTAATTGTTGATATTTCTCTTTTTCTGTTTTTTTTCTTTTGTTAAACAATGAAATAAACAATTTCGATTTGTGTTTTTTTCTGTTATCTATCAGTTGGGGTGACGCAACCTGAGAGGTCTGGGTCATGAAACTGGCAGACCTCAGATGGTGAAGTCGCGCGAAGGGCGTTTCTGCGTGATATGCCCTTGAAAGGACACATAATCAGCAGTCAAGGAACACGCGCTTCTCTGTTTCACCTTGACCCTGACGAAAGGCCAAGAGAGAATTGCAACATTTTTCAATGGATCAGTTAGGTTCGCTTGAGTCGAAAGATTAGACACTCCTTAACTATTTTGTGTTCAAAAATATAATCTTTTCTTACGTGTATGCATACTTAAATCCGTCAGTGCTTAATTCTGCCACTCAATTTACGAAACTCAAAGAGTGCTCAGCGTTCACTTGCAGCCCGAGGGCAAAACGGACGCGTGTATTTGACCTTGACCCCCAAGCAGCGGTATCTCATCAGCGACATTATAAGGGAGTCAATCTTTGGGCCTACAACTGTCAGGACTAACATCATCATGGTAAGCTTATGCTATTTCATGTTGAAAACCCCCATTTTGAAAAAAAAAAAAAGTTGGATTGTTGATCCTGTAGTTTGATTCGTGCAGTTGATTTCTAGTTTTTCGTTTTTGCTAGACCGGCTTGCAGGAGTGCAACAGCGAATAGTCATTCGCTGATTCGGCAACATGAACATGTACTATCATAACTATGACGTTTAGGATCTCTTTATAACGGCTGTGAATGTGAAACGACATGTTTGTGATTGCTTATATCTGCCACCTTTTCCATATCATTCGGAAGTTTGTTCCATTTTTGAGATCGGAGGAAAGACGTTCAAGATGTTAGGTTGCACACAAAATACTCTGAATGTGTAGGCTACATGCAAGAGCATACATATTTTGATCCAGATCCTGGTCATGATATTTTGTGTGGGAGACATACAGTGATGCCATCGATGCAGCACTTCACACTCAGAGACACACAATTTTACACACACACATATACACATGCGCGTGCGCACGCGCGCGCGCACACACACACACACACACACACACACACACACACACACACACACACACTCAAACTCAAACACACTCAAACTCAAACACACACAAAACTCAAACACATTCAAACTCAAACACACACAAGGCATACACACACTCATAAACACACACAGATGCACACACACACACACACACACACACACACACACACACACACACACACACATATATCTTTTTTTTTCTTCTGACACCAGGTATAAACTGAACACAAGGCTCCCCACAACTGTTAAACTTACAGGGTCCCAGGACCTCAAATATTGTAATTCTTGAGAGCCCCTAGAAAGATGGTCAGAATGTAGAGTCCCTGACTCCCAGGCTTGTCACACTATGTCTGAATGTAAAGAAGTGTATACTTAAGAAAACTGTGAAAATATGAGTTGACTTGGATAGTTAAACCCTGCCTTCAGCATAGAACTCTGACAAAAAAGTAATTTAAGCAAATGTGTATACAAACCTATCATGATACAAATCTGTCACCTCAAGAATCAACAGTTTGACAGACTGACACAAGCTCAATGTACAACACAGTATGTCTTGAGACTGATTTGTTTTTAAGGCTTTTAAACATGTTTAAATTAAAGTAAAGCTATAGATTACAAAGAAACAGTGAATCTGGGTTAGAGGACATTAACTTAAACTAGAGAGGGATATATAAACTAAAAAATCATCATATATATTGAAGAAGTCAGACACTGAGACAGTAGATTTTTATAGTTGCCTGATTTCACATTGAACACACTCTTTGTAGAACTTTGTATGTGATCTGCTTTTCAAATTAAGGTCACAGCACACAATACAAAACATCCTCCTTGCCTATATTCAAACTAGGGGATCAGTTTTATCCTGTCTGTATTGAGTCTGTGAGCTCATTTCATTGTGTGTGTGTGCGTGTGTGTGCGTGTGTGTGTGTGTGTGTGTGTGTGTGTGTGTGTGTGTGTGTGTGTGTGTGTGTGTGTCGTTAAGGTAGCATGAGGAAAAAGATAGGTAAATAGCTCTCAATTTTAAATAGAATTTGTTGTTATGGTGTTTAACTTTGTTTTTTTTGTTTGTTTGTTTTTAGTGACTGATAACTTACTCCCAGAGAGACGGTGGGAAGTTGCAGTTCTCTTTTGTAACTCAGCTACTACTAGTACTAGCAATTAATTTTAACTGATGATGACAGAGTTGCCTTCCCACTTAATGTTTAATGCTCATTTTGAAGATTGTATGGAGAGCAGTTTGTTCGCCATAAACAGAGCTTGAAATATCCTCCTCTTTGGTTGTCCGTGACAACTAAGTCTTTTGTGGACAAGTGGAAATTCTACTCTTAGCTCCTCTTCCTTCTCTTCTGCACCCCCTTCTGTTTTTTGTCAAAGCGGAATTCTTGCAGAGTGCTGTTTTGCAAAGGCAACGTGTCAACAACATGTAGACACTGTGCATTGTCAGCATTTGTTTCCAATGTATGTCATGTAGATATGAAGTAGATTTGTTGTGGTATGTATGTGTGCTGAAGAGAGAGAGAGAGAGAGAGAGAGAGAGAGAGAGAGAGAGAGAGAGATTTTATTATTTCAGTTCAATATAGGAATATGTGAATAGTGAAAACATGACTTTTTTTTTCCTTTCCTTTTATCAGTTAAACACAGGTGGAAACTCTTTTTTTTCCCCATCTATACCTTGTTGAACAAAATCATGTTCTATCATATTATAGTGTTAGGCTTCAATTACACGTGCAGAAATTTGTTATTGAATTATGTCTGCTGACTTGTTATTGCACTGTTGATAGTTAATTTATCAGCCGTCTCCACTGAAAGGAGGGGGTGGGATGGGGTGAGGGGTACAAGAAGAAAGTTTTATCTGCTGGTCTCCAGGACAACAAAAAATTACTGAGGGATTTATGATCCTGAACATCTGGTGGGTGTTCCCACTCCCCCTTTTACATCCCTCCTTCACCAGCCTTCATTCATCACCACCCCTCTGTTCCACCTTCCTTCTCTGTCCCACCTCCTCCATCCTTGGCTCTCCCATCCCCTCATTGACTTCTCCTGTCCCTCTCCTCCTCCTTTCTCTGCCCGTATTTGCCTTTTCCCTTTCTCCCATACCTTCTTCCTTTCTCCACCATTCTTCCAGTTCTCCTCCTCTCCTTGTCCTCTCTCCCCTCCCCTCCTTCTTACCTGTCTCTGAACTCATTGTCACCACTCCTCCACACACACACACACAGTGACACACACACACACACACGCGCGCGCGCGCGCACGACACACACACACACACACACACACACACTTCCTCCCTCTTCCTTCCTTTGTCTGCTCTACTCCCCTCTCCCCTCTCCCATTTTCTCTGCCCCCCTCCCCCACTTACAGTCACCCCCCCTCCTCCTTCGTTTTTATCATCTCCACCTTCCCCTTTCCTCTACCTGCATCATCCCTTTCCTTCTCTCTGCCCCTTCCAATACAATATATATCCTTCTGTCTCCCCTCCACCCCACCCCACCATCCCAACCTGCTCCTAAATGACCCCCCTCTCATTATCCCCCTCCTCCTTCCCCTCTTTCATTGAATCCCAGTTGCTTTGTAACATATTTACCTTTTTCCCCCGAAAGAAGAGACACAAGACTTGCATACAAACAGATCAGATATGGACAGAACATACTCTGGACATTACATGTGTGTGTGTGTGTTCAGTGTGTGTGTGTGTGTGTGTGTGTGTGTGTGTGTGTTTCTGGAAGAAAAAAAAATAAGGGTCAGCAGAAATGTATAGGGTCAGTCATGTTCTGGTAATCACAGCTGTTTGAATGTGTGTGTGTGTGTGAACATGTCTGTGTGTGTGTGTGTGTGTGTGTGTGTGTGTGTGTGTGTGTGTGTGTGTGTGTGTGTATTCGTAGTATTGAACCTGATGTGTATAACCATGGTGAAGGCTTTGACCAAAGAAAGACAACTCTGCTCACTTTCGCATGCAAAATTGCATAAGGAGATTGTTGTTTTTAGTGTGTGTGTGTGTGTGTTGACACATTTTTTTTTGTGTGCGCGCGTGCATGTGTTGACAACATGCCCTAAAACATTTTTAAAAAAAAAACCATCGAGAGAGCATGAGCTTGTGCCAGAGTAACTTTGAAAGTGATTTGTGTTAGAAAAAGCAATTTCACCATAGTTCAATTTTTCAAATGAAACATCAGGTGGTTTCTATTGGAAGAAGCCTCTGCAGAGTGGTAGCAGGTGAAAAACGATAGTTACCTCTCCCCCCTCTCCCCCATCCCCGCCCTCGCCCCCACTTTTCCTGGAATTCGGAATGTTGGACATAAACTCTTTGTACAAAAATATGCTCTTTATTTTGTTGAAAAGTGCACCAAAAGCAGCAATCGATTTGAGGGGATGCAATCGATTTGTGTTTTTGTTGTTTTTTTTATTAGCTACATAACTAACTATGACTCATGACCACACTTTCTTGTATTTTGACATTGGTCAGTTTATGAATGATAATGTTTCCTGTTTCAATGAGAAATCTGTTCATTTTCTCTTAGCACATTATCTCATTTATGAATGATAATCAGTTTCCAGTGAGATGAGAAATCTCTCATTTTTTCATAGCACTTTATCTCATCTTCTGTGAGCATGCAATTATCAGTGCATCATTACCAGATCCTTGATGTTTCTATCAAGTTAAGATAGAAAAAAAAGATAAAAACCAAATTTGTTCATCACCATGGCTTCCCAGTAACTGCTGTAAAATAGATGCATTTTCTTAGAATGGTGATTAACAGGAAGACAAAGTCACTATGGGGTGGAAAAAGTAATCGTTATTTGTTTCATATAATTGAAGGATATTTCTGCCACCCTGTTCATCTTGCTTGAGTGTGTGTGTGTGTGTGTGTGTGTGTGTGTGTGTGTGTGTGTGTGTGTGTGTGTGTGTGTGTGTGTGAATATTGACATAATGACAATTGTTTCACTTTACTATGGTTCTTTTGTTGTCATCATCAGTTCTCCCTGCGAACTTCTTCCATCTCCTTCCCCCCCCCAGGCCTCTTGCTCCTTTACCCCACCACAAAAGCACCTGCTAACGCTTGAAAAAATGTATCATTATTCGTTAAGTTATCATTGGTCTGTGTAATCTGATGGTAAACTCATTTTGCAGGCAGAGCCCAATCAATGTGTGCATTACTGGTGCTGCCGGCCAGATTGCCTACTCCCTGATTCCCTATGGTTTGCAAGGAGAGATGTTTTTGGATCAAAGCAGGTAAACAAATGAGCATGCAGTTGCACGCATAGTGTGTGTGTGTGTGTGTGTGTGTGTGTGTGTGTGTGTGTGTGTGTGTGTGTGTGTGTGTGAGAGAGAGAGAGAGAGAGAGAGAGAGAGAGAGAGATTTAATGATTAACCTACCTGGCATCAGATTAATTAACCTGAATACTTTTCAGTCTCTTGAAAAAAAATGTTACACTTACCGATGTACTTTTTATGTTATCTTTATAATTGAACTGTAGTAAAAAAACTAGTGTCAGTTACGGATTGATAAATCATGTTTAGTAAAACAGTCTATTGTGACAAAATTGAACAAAAATATGTGTTTGGTCATTTGTCCATGAAGTTTTAGTTAAATTTATATCGTGGATGTTATATCTAGGAGTGTCAGGGGTTGAAATTTTAGAAAGTGTTCAAAAGTTTGTTTTAAATCAAAGTCATACCTGCCAACCATTATGCGTTTTGCGTAATTTATTATGCCCAAGTGATAAATCTTACACCCTTACGCATTTAGCCAAAAAATTACGCATTGAAAGTTTAAAAAAAAAAAAAAAAAAAAAAAAAAAAAACGGACGAAAAAATCGGCTTATGTAGACACGCACAACAACATGCGTATAACCAGTAATCTTCAAGAAGCGTTTCCGGTCACGCACAGTTCGTTTCACCATCTTTACCATTCAGCGAAGTTGGCATCATTTTGAAGTTGTAGCTACGAAAATGTCGAAACACGTGGAGCAGAAAGTTCTGGACAAGATCCGAAAAAGAAAAAAAACTGGTCAAAAGTCCCGAAAAGAATATTCGGAAAAGTTCCCCTGCATACGACCTTCGGCTAAAGGTGTAAATTATGCAAGGTGTACCACTTGCGAGTTGGATTTAACAATTTCCCATGGCGGGATGGTGGATGTGAAGCGTCACATTGAGTCACGCAAGCACATCAATTCCTGTAACACGGCGAATTCTTTCAGCATCACACAGTTTTTTTTCAGACTGCAGACACCTCAAAAGAGGATGATGAAATGAGAAAAAGGGTAATTCGGGCTGAAGCACTGGTGGCCGGATTTTTTCGTCGAGCACAGCATCGCTCTTAGTGCAGCCGACCATGCATCCCAGCTTTTTAAGGAAGCGTTCTCAGATTCTGAGATTGCCAAACATTTCAAGAGCGGTCGAACAAAGACAACACACATTGTGAGGACCCTTGCCATGGGGGACTGCAGAATGGACCGTTTGTGTTGGGGACTGATGGAAGTCAGGAAGAGCGGGGGGGGGGGGGGGGGGGGGGGGGGACAAATTTTTTTCCTGGTGGTGCGATTCTTAAAAAATGACACAATTGCCACTGAGCTGATAGCCAACCCCACATGCACAGAGTTAGCAAAAGGGGAGAACATTTTTGAGGTTGTTTCTGACGCACTATCAAGCCTTGGTGTGCCATGGCAGAACTGCCTGTCCTTGGTTTGTGATAATACAGATCATGGCAGAACTGCCTGTCGTTGGTTTGTGATAATGCAAATGTGATGACTGGCAAGGACAAAGGTGTCATCGCATATGTTTCGCATATGACTGTGTTTCCAGTGTAATGTGTATTCTACATTTTCATAAGTTGTAAACATTTCTTGTGACACTTAAAAGAAAAGCTTGTTTTTGAAGAAAAGTAAAGTTCACAAAAATTGTGCGAACAATTTCATCGCATCGTGTTTGTTTGGAAAAAGGTAAGTATCGCGCATGATTACTCTTAGATCTCTGAAATTACATATTTCTGCCGCACTGAGCTTCAGTTCTTACTCATTGGTCTCTTGGGGGGTTGGCAGGTCTGTCAAAGTTGATACTGAGGGCTTAAAATCATATAAAGAAACTTTAGAAAGTGTTCAAAAGTTTGTTTTAATCAAAGTTTGATACTGAGGGCTTAAAAACATATAAACTGTTTGTTGTTGTTTTTCATGCCCTTTGATATCTGTATTAATTCCACAGACACATGCAAACACACGCACATACATACACACACACATGCAGGCACCAAGTTTAGTACAGTACTACAAAAGATTGGGGAAATGATATTTCACTTAGCATGTGCACACACACACACACACACACACACACACACACACTCTCTCTCTCTCTCTCTCTGTGTGTCTGTCTGTCTGTCTGTCTGTCTCTCATTTGCACACACACTGACTGACTCATTCTGTTGAGAACAGTATATAAGATAGAATGGGTGACAATATTTCATTTAGCACGGATGGATTAATGAGTCAAGTCCAATTCATAATTTTGAAATTATATATGCATTGCAGGCCTGAAGTTCCATTCGATCTGAGTCTGGAATCGAGTGCATGTTTTTTTCATACTTACCTGTCCAAACATATGTCTTATCCCTTCTCGGTCTTGAGCATTGAGAGAAACATCAAGATCCTGCCCCTCCCTGCCTAAAAGAAATTGGGAGAGCAGCCAGGGGGGTAACTTCATCACTGTTATGGGTAAGCACCAGAAATTGGAGAGCACCCAGGGGGGTAACTTCATCACTGTTATGGGTAAGCACCAGAGTGATTTCCCTTTGTGAATTCCCAGCATTCAGCTCTTTCTCGACTAGATCAGTTTTCACCTTTTCCTTGATGGAGAAAATCAATTTTGGCTGCGCGTTTTCATCCTCCAGTGTTTTCACACAAGTGGCAGTTAAGTTTCTCGTTTCCCTCGGATAGGGAAGATTCTTTTTTGAGACAAGAAAAAGGAATTTGGTTGAGAATTCCCAGTAATAATGCTAGATTGTTACTTCTTATCATTTGTCTGCCTTGGCTTCACCCAAGCCTCTTTGAAATTACTGTCAAGTACAGCTTCTCAAATTTGTCATTTGTGCCGCAAGTGGTATTTCGCAGTAGATTTACAAGAGTTGTGCGATTTCTTTGCAAAGTGTTCTGTGTGTGCTGTCCAAGTTGTATGGGGTGGTCTGGTTCTACTGGGACGGTCTGCCAGCTTTGGCAAGGGAAGTGGCTGTCTTTCCCAGCCACACCTATTATACTTCGGTTCTGAGGTCAGTGGAGACTTTGGTCAGTGATTTGGGATACTGCTTTCCCCTCGTTGTTTCATCTTTCACCCCACCCATCCCCCAGACAAGGGTGTGTGCTAAGTCAACCTTTTCAAAGGATCTGGTGTCAGATGAAGTAATTCAGTTGCCTTCACAGTGCAAAAGTTGCTCAGATTCAGGAAACATTTATTCACTTCTTGTTGGACTGTCTTTATTCCATTTGTTGACGTTCTGCATGTTCAGGCCAAATACCCAGAAAAACGTAGAAGTCATGAAGAATACTCAGCTTGCTGTATATTTTCTATCCCAAACATCTCTCTGTCTTTGAAGTTCTGGTTATTTTAGTGCATGTTGAATGTGTTGTTCCATTCCTGCTACATTCATCTTTTTGACCAGGCTCAGGTTTGTTTGTTGATTCTGTCAAAACATCATAAATTTCGTTTTTGTATGAAGTATTAATACTTGATTGTCAAATTACAGCCTATTCTCCTAGTTCACAGTCTCCCCAATAATGATGGCGAGTATTCTAAATTTTTGGGAATTCCCGTTATGATGTCCGTCGTCATAAAACGCAAGTCAGCAGTTAGCATACAGTACAAGCCAGATATTTTCTTCTTGTCTCATTGTGCCTTTGTGTCATTGGATCACTACCCTCAATTTCTGAGGACCAGCGGAGATAGGGATTCTCAGGAAACGGTGGACCACATCATGTCCTTGAAATGAGGATTGTTTCTTAATAGTCTTATGCTCTTCGACATTGGTCTCAAATCCTTAAAAACAAGTCTAATATGATTTGCACAGACAGTTCTGCAGGCATGGTGTATCAGAAGAATCAGGGGGATATTCACTTCAGACCATTGAATAACCTAGCACTCTTCCTTCTTCTCTTTTATTCATCCAAAGAGATACATCTGCTCTGCTTGGCGAGACACCTCCCAGGCAAGTTGAATGTCCTCTCAGATTCCCTCTAGACCCTCTTCAGGGTCATCTGTCAGGTCTGCGGAACCCCACATATTGACCTGGTCGCAACAAGATGGAACAAACAAGTTCCAGTCTTTGTGTCTTCAGTTCCAGACCCCACAGTCTTTGCAGTGGAAGCACTGGTGATGTCAAGGGAAGGGATGTAGGCTTACACATTTCCAGTCTCTCCCCTCCCCTCAGTCTGGGCAAGGACAAAGAGTTGGATCAGTATTTTGCAATCTATCTTTGTCAGAGTGCCCATGCCTCTACCAGAGAGACCAGACCTGTTAATTCAGCCCCAAACTAGATGTCATGCAGATGCAGCCTCCCTCTCTCTCCACACCAGTCTTGCATCAGGTGGTACCTCTATTGAAGAGACTATTTCAGACATCATGCGGTTAAAAAAAAATCATGGCTAGACTGAGGCAGTGTTTGTTGAAGATTTATGACAAATAAAAGGTTTCTTTTCCAATAATGCTTGCTGGCTGGTATCTCCCTTGAGAAGGTTGAAATTGAAGATAAAGGCCTTTTTTTCTTTTTGAGGACTTACACAGTAAGGTGAAAAAGGTGAGTACTCAGAGATAAATCATGTCAGCAATTATCAAGACCGTCAAGCTTATGGGGATATCCGTCATGACCCATTTTAGTGGAGCTTGTTAGACAGTGTCGCTGAGAGTCTACTAGAGTAATTAGGGTCTCCTATGCTAAAATGGGGCAAATCACTTATTATAGAATTAAAGGCCCCTTGTGATTTTCAGCCACTCCCAGAATGTTCATGCTGAAAACATGCTTTTTGGTCTCTCTGGCTTTGGTTTGTAGGGTTAGTGAGGTTTATGTCTTCTCCAGGGACCTATGGCCCCTGATGTGGCATGATGATGGCTCAGTCACTCTTTCTATGGGCCTTTCAGTGGTTTCATTCCTAGCCAAGACCACTATGCCTGAAGAGAGAGCCCATGTTGGTACCCTGCCTCCACTGGCCCATTGATTATCAAATCCCTGCCCCCAGTGATGGAAGGTGGAGCAGGTTAACTATCATGTCAGAACACAGAAGAAGTACCTTCAGAGAAAGGAGTTACGCTCTGTGAGCTCCCTTCTATAGTGTGCTATATGTGTCGCCAGGAGAGTGTTGCTATTCGGCCCCAGGTGAGAAGTTCCTGGCATGGGCAGGTGATTCACCAGGTTTTCGTCGTGGTCAAGAATGGTTTTTCCCTGAGTGGACATAAAGGCACATGAAGTCTGGCTCTTTCTGCCAAATGTGCCCTCTGATGAAGTATTGCAAGTCTCTGATGTCTGTCAGGCAGCAGGCTGGAAGGCACAGTCTACCTTTGGCAGATTCTGTTTATGTGATATACCTGAGGACATGGAAGGACTAGACTGTTTAATTGTCAGGGGAGGTGGGGGGAGACGAAGTGGGGAGGGGGAGGGGTGGTTGTAGTTACACAAATGGCAATGCATCCTGAATGATACTGATTTTTTTTTTGACAGTCTGCCGTACCTGCCAATTACTATTGTCTTTGCTTACTGTACAGGTGGTCTGTGTAATTTTTGTTATCTCATTGTTCAAGACGCCATTGACATTTTGTTTATGATCTTGGAGCTTGGCTGCACTGCCATTGATGTGCCTTTTATGTTTTTTGGCTGTGGCGTTTTATTCAAGATGCCAGCAATTCACCCATTTGATCTGTGAAGTTTTGTCTGGCTCATGGTTTAGACTTGCCATCGATTTGCCTGTTTTGACTATACATATTGTGGCCTTGGCTCTTTAATCAAGAAGCCGATACTTTGCCCTTCTGATCTGTGTATTTTTGTGTGGTTCTTTGCTTAAGTGCCATTGATATGCCTACTAGGACTACACATTTTTAACCTTGTTTCTTTTATTTGAGATGCCACAGACATGACTGTTATGACTTGGTGTTTGCCATTGGAGCTTGGTTTAAGCGCCTTGTTTTTTTTTTTTTTTTTTTTTTGCTGTCCCAACCTCTGCGCCACCTTCAGAGGCAGTGCACCCACGCTGCTCATTCCGACACCCCGTCCACAGCCACAGCCTGGTCGGCCCGCCACAGCCCTGGCACCGGCAGTCCACAGGGAGCAGTCAATGTCAAGTCGTCAAGAGGCAACCCCACCGGAGGAGACACTGCACTGCCGCCGAGTCACTTCAGTGGTGTTCAGTGGCGCCTGTTCTGATCTAACATACGCAGGACACACCACCTACTAAGCCCCCTACTGACGACAATAATTGCTTAGTCACGGAGCCGGCGTGAGTGAGCTCTCCCTCCGGAGGGCGCGACCACGTCCGTCCAACGACAGCCCCCATGGACTCGCCGATACCGGTGACCCCGACGGAACCAAACCAAGGCACAGACGTGGAGAGGACATCGAAATTGAGGTCACCATGAGAGCAGGGCATGAAGGGCCACAGAATTTGAGACTTTTTTTTTTTTTATGCTGATCGATGAGAATGAGGATGATTAAGATGATGCTACGGATTTCCATTTCGGTCTGAGACTACATGACAGGGCTGTACTCTACGCTTCCTTTCATGATATATCCCGGCGTCAACCAGGCCCGAGAGATACAGACACCTGCAGTGTTGGTCAGGAAATTTGAGCAACACTCTCAGAAACGCATCCATTAAGTGGATGAACTCGACTGTGTGGTCCCAGTCTTCCCAACTGAGCCCACAGCAAACTCAACTCTGGGTAAGAGCCGGTCGGGGCAGAAAAACCCACATGACTTCTGATGGGATTCGAACCTACGACCTCCCAGCCGGAGTCCGCGACGCTAACCACTTCGCCACGGCGGCGGCTGGTGTTTAAGCGCCTTTGATGTGTGAATTGAGATGTATATTTTGGCCTTGGCTCTTTATTCAAGTTGCCATTGATATTCCCACGTGATCTGTGTATTTTTGTTTGACTCTTTGTTTAAACTGCCATTGGTATAGCTAATTTGACTATATATTTGGCCCTGGTTCTTCACTCATTTTATGCTAGCTATTATCTCCCCTTACTTTTTCCAGAAACTGACCATTTATTATTTAAAAAATCATTTGAAAAAATGAATAAACACAGACTTGTGATTTTTCAAGTTATGTTTGTAAATGATTGAGAAACCACAATCAGTATAGCAAAGTTATTTTTCTTTATTTGGTAAGACAGTATGCATGACAAAGAAAATGAGATTTTGCGTTTCATGTACTGATGTAGAAATAGGGGTGGTACACACCGTATGAACAAAAAATGTACCTTAACTGGTTTTATGTCCTGAATTATTCAGCTGTTTTCAACAATTCAAGGGCTTCAGTCACATTGCAACGGCGATTTAGTGTTTCTTTCCATGCATGCTTGACAGTTAGCAGATGATGCCATGCTGCCATGTCAAGCCAAACCGAGCTGGTGGCATGGTGTGAAAAGTGTCTGTTTGCGTGCATTCAGCTTGCAAAGCGCAAGTACCGGTATGCCTGCACTGTAATTAGTATGCAGGAGCTATCTGTAACAAGTAGTTTCGTACAAAAGGTTCACCTACTTCGGAGAAAAATTCCAAAGCTTTGGACCGCATATGCGGTCCTTAGTATACAAAAATTGTAAACATAAGGACCAGATATGCGGTCCTTAGTATAGAAAGAGTTAAATTAAGATATCATTTGACATGCCTATGATGACTTTTTGTCTCGGTGCTTTGTTAAGCGGCATTGATAAACCCCCGTAGTGACTATATATTTTTCATTTTTTTGCCATGGCTGTTAAATTAGATGCCATTGACATGCCCATTAGGTCTGTTTATTTTTGACTAGCTCTTCTCTCATAGTTGTAGTTACCATTGACATACTTCATTGACTGTATAATTTATTGCCTCTTGATTTATGCCTCCATTGACATGCATATTTTGATTTTGTATTTTTGTCGTACGTCCTACTCCTAGTGTGTAAGTAATCATTGACATGCCTGTTTTAACCATTTTTTTGTCTGGGCTGTTAGGTTTAGCTTCCATTGGCTGCTCTGTGTTCTTTGGTCTTGGCTCTTAATGAAAGCTGCCATTGGCATGACATTTGATGGTGTCATGGATCAAGAACCTTTGGCATTTGTATTTTGGGTCTTCCTCTTTGCCTGATCCTGATCATATTTCATCTTTTATTGTCCCTTTTTGTCTCTGAGGAAGAAAGGGGACTACTCATTGCGTCCAAGATAGCTATTATTTGAACGCTGAGCTGGGCTAGAGGACTGTACAGTCATTCTGTAATAAGAGTACCATCTTGTCATAGGTGAGGATTCCCCTGTCCTTTTTGATATTTAGGCATTTGTTTGGACAGGTAAGTATGAGTAAAAAAGTTTTTACTTTAAAAACAAAAGCTTGGGCGCCTTCCCAGCAGAGCTGAAAAAAAAAAAAGCAAAAACTAATCTAGTGGAGAAAGAGCTGAATGTTGTGAACTCGCTGTGGGAGATCACTCTGGTGCCTTTCCATAATCAAGGCAGAGTTACTTCCATGCTTTCCCAATTTTTTTTTTTTGGGAGGGGTGGGGGGGGGGGGTGATCCTGATGTTTGGCAATGTTCCCCACCAAGCAGAGACAAGGCATTTGTTTTGACAGGTAAGTATCGTCTAGCACTGTTAGTTGAAATCCGACAAGAAAATGCAAGCTGTTAATGAAGTTCTGTGTCGTGTCACTAGTGTGACCATGGAGGTTTTCGTTTACAGTGTCTAACCATAAAGCCAGCAGTATGGGACAAATGACTGAAATTTAACTCCACAAAGAACCTAAAAATAGATACATTATTAGAACTTGATGCTCTTGTTTTACACCCTGTCCTTGTTGACAACAAGGACAGCACAGCAAGTAGGGTTACAGGCATGACCTTCTGAGAGTAAGATCTGAAGCAAATACAGGTTTTAGTGAATGCTGAATTCATCTCTCTCTCTCTCTCTAGATACAATATGATAGATGTGTGTGTGTGTGTACACACACACACACACACACACACACACACACACACACACACATATACACATACATATATATATATATATATATATATATATATGGTGAAACAAAAAATTCACTCAGAAAACGTTTCTATCTGCATAGATCTCACATCAAGAACAACATCGGGACTCTAGTCATGCAACATTTCCACCTGCCCAACCACACCCTGGCCAACATGAAATGCATGGTGATAGAAAAAGTTTTTTCAGACAGCCACACACAGAATTTGTAGGGAAAAATTCTGGATAAGAAAATTGAAAATTCTCCATCCTTTCGGACTCAACTCACTACAATAACTGTTCTTGTTCTACGCTGCTGGACCTTTTACCTCCCCCCCCCCCCCCATGAACCTCCCCCCTGCCCCCATTCACACACTACACACACTCACACTCACACACACACACACACACACACACTCACACACACACACACACACACACACACACACACACACACACACACACACACACACACTCTCTCACACACTGACACATACACTCACACACATACAAACTCACTCACACTCACACCCACACACACTCATTTACGCCCACACTCCCATATGTGCGTGACGCGCGCACGTTTTTTTTACACACTGTCACTCGGCCCCTCTTCCTTATACTACAACGTCCCTTTGCTCCCCTTCCATTTGAACGATTGCCTGCACATGAAATCCTTTTTAGCTTCTTGTTTTAAGATAGTGAATTTTATTCACTTTCTTTTTATGCATGTATAAATGTTGTGTGACTCGCCGGCCAGATGACTCGCCACCACTAATTTCAAAACTTGAAACGGGTAAAAATTTCTGTAATTCTTGAAAGTTACATCTTTCACATGCATGAAAAAATAGAATGAAAAAGATACTTGTATTATTATTCTTTTTCTGATGACATGAAAAATATCAGATCACCCAGTGATAAATCAGTTGTGTTGTGCTGGACATGAAAAATGTCTGTAACGGTGCAGCAATGCCAGACCAAGGGTTGTGAAACTGTGGCTTTCTGGAACACTGGATGATATTCCTAAGATGATGTTAAAAGTCAGCAGTTCTGTCAGTTTGTAAGTGAAATGAATGAGAGTAGAGTTTTCATGTCCGTCATCACGTCTGACACCAGCTCCTGTTTGTACATTATGGTGTATTATGTAAACATCCACTACAGCTGCTAAGGAACATAAAACAAGTCAGCCTGCTCATTTCAAAGAAAAAGTAAGCATGCACAAATAGTCAGTGTATCTTTTGTTCCTTTAATTCTTGAAACAATGGACAAGGGTCAGTTGTAACACTTTCCTGTATGGACATAAAAAGAATAGTGGATAATATTTTTTTTTTTTACACAGTAAGTATAAATGCAATAAAAACATGAATAAGATCAGTTTCAAAAGCAAACAGGATGGTCAAACCATACTTAGTTATTCATTTTTAAGTCGATCAAATATGAAAAATAGAAGGGAGAACCCCTTATACAGGTGCTTTTTGGTGATATGAGCCACTGCAGTCCACATGTTTGCGGAAAACCAGAAGTGCTCATTGGAACAACTTGATACTGAATTTTAAACAGATCAGTTCATAAACAATCAAGAAAGCTTTGCACAATGCTACAGTCTGACTGGCACTGACACAAAAGTTTACAAGGTTTACAAAGCAAATTGGAAAAGACAGCCTCATGGGAACTGTATCGTGTAATGTACATATAAGTAGTCAAATATATCATTCAGCATAATAATAAATCATTTTTTTTTTTTTATCTTTAAGCGCTACAAATCATCCAGTTAGGCCATATTTTTGTTTCGTTTCTGCTTTCTCCTTATAACGTTTAATTCTCTTCTCCCATCCCCCTTTGCGGATTCTTTCCATTTTTCTTTTATACACTTTTGTTTCTTTTCTGCTTTCTTTCTCCTTATAACATTTAATTCTCTTTCCATCTCCCTTTGTGGATTCTGTCCAATTTTTTTTATTACACTACGTGATCTCTCTCTCTCTCTCTCTCTCTCTCTCTCTCTCTCTCTCTCTCTCTCTCTCTCTCTCTCTCTCTCACATCTCTCATGATGACATCTCAATTAAAAAAAAGGGTCATTTCAAAATGTCTTCAATCACCAATTTGTGTGACAGGACATTAAATTATGATGTGTGTGTGTGTGTGTGTGTGTGTGTGTGTGTGTGTGTGTGTGTGTGTGTGTTTCTGGTGGGGGTGGGAGTGGCTCATGGATGGACTGAAAAATTACTCCAGGAGTTTCAGTTAAATGAGATATTTAAAAAAAAGATAATGATAATGATAACAACACAGAACGCCCTTGAATCTGATTTCAATTTAAAACTGTATTTTAGACTTGATCAGTCATTCTAGCAGTAATAGCAGTTAACTTATATCAAACTCTTACTTTTCACTCAACTTTATACATTATATGATATAACATCTTTCATGAAATGATACATTTTGAACAACACAATGCTAGAATTTTAGGACAATATTCACAACCGACTGTGAGTTTACAATATTGAAGTAACTGACCATTGAGACGCCCCCTCTATCACGGTCCACAACGTCATTAAGCATAAGAACAACCAAACCTAATTTGTATCGCTTGTGATCGGTTTTACTTTCTTACACGTAAAACGTAAGTGTCAGATGTGATTTCTGGGCATTTCCTCGTGGGGACAGTAGTAACAGCAGAACTGACGGAAATTCAAATGAAGTGATGGGAAACGAAGCCGCCTACGTAACGGTTGGCACTTTCATGTTCAGCAGTGTTTCGCACATATCTTGAAGGCAGTTAGTGTTCACCACGAGGCCAATCAGAAATGGTTTTCATTATATTTTGCGCATGTGTGATTCTAAGTGTCAGTTGTGTCGAGGTAAACATTGGTGGCTGTGAATAAACGTTTACTGATTCATCGCCTTTCTGACATCGTCTGCTCCTGGTTTTGTGTCCGTTGAAGAACACGTGACCCGGCGAACGGATACAAATTGCAGATGGCTGAAACAAGCAGTGCGGTATATTTTTATCCCCAAAAGGTCAGTGGTGTCGATCGGACATGAGCCCAGTGCACGGTAATTTGTTTCTGTTTTTGAAAAATATGCTGACCAAACCGCTAAATCAGTGGATTTACTGTGTCAATGACACACTTCAGTTTGAAAAATATGAAACGTTGGATCGGACCCGGTAAAATAGAAAGCAGTAGCGAGATGTTAAAAGGCATGTGTCTCCGGGACATGACGAAACACATCTGACCAAGTATTCTTTTGGATTCGACTCAGACTTCACTAAAGAGCAAGTTTATGTGGTTTCAGGACAAAAACGTTGACGAAAATGTAGTGTTATCATTTCATGTGTTCAAGTTTTCGTTACGATTCTGCAAGGGCTGTAGGGACATGTTGTTTGTGGTATATCGGCAGATGTCCCATTTCAGCATGGCCGATTTTGGCTGTTTTTTTTCAAATAAAAATCAGTTGTATCAACACGATCCAGTATATCTCCCTGATATTGTGGCAGTTATCTCTTTAAGATACAAGCAACAACAATACACCCAAACAAAGTGGGGAAAAATGTTTTGGATAGTTTTACTTCTCCAATCAAACACACAAGGGTATGCCACCATGACGTACTGACTCATATACACATTATCTCTATATCTATGTATGTCTGTATGTTTGTTTATTTATTTACAGATTTATTTCAGATAAAGGGGGTAGCTGAAATGGTGTAATTTTGAGTATTTTCTACACAATGGAGGTGTCATAGACTTCTTAGTAACAAGCTTGACCGGTATCGTCTCATGATCTTATTGTGAATGAAACCATACTGGAGTTTGCTTCTTTAGGATGTGATGTTGATTTGTTCCTTGAGTATGATTAAATAAATCATCTTTTGTTTTAAGTTGTTCCTTTCAGTGTCTTCTATTGCTAGGATTACATGCTATGTCAGTTGAGTCATGTGACATGAATAATCCCACTCACCTTATTGTGCAATAATAGCTTTAATCATGGTAATAAAGTAAATCATTTATATATGTTTTTGTTTGTATGAAATGACAAATCATATGATAACATTAAGGTCTTGTATGAATACAAGAAAAAAAGTTTTATGATATGACCATACTTTTGATGCGTCACACTTTTATTTGCAATGTGTGATAATAACATGTTTATGAAAACAGTGCATTTGCATATGTTGTCATTTTTTGAATGTGAAGGAAGTCTTTAAAAGCATCTCAACTGACTCGGTCAGTGTTTTACAGGCGTTGTTCGCGCTGGTTTGTGTCATAAGTGCAGTCATATCAGCTGTCTCATTATTAGCCACCTATACTAAGGACAATGTAGCGATCAAGGTAAAGATAAGAATAGGAAGCTGATACCGGTTGTCTTAAAATCTGGGAAGAAGGCGTACAAGTACAAGCTGCTGATCTGCCAGTCAATATCAGGTGCCATATTGAGTGGAAAAGTGATATTCTTTGCTCAAAACTTGGTTCAGCCTACATCCTGCTTGGATTCATCAGTAGAAGCAGATGAGTTTCAGATGATGCCATATGCTTTCACACCTTAATTGGAACAAATGAATAAATAAACTTTGTATGATTGAAAGACCTGCTGGAAGGCGATGTCTCCTGGTGTCTATGAACACGGCATGAATCATTTTTAAAGTGTGGTTTTTAGTTTCATGTCTAAACAAATGTACAGAGCATGGTTCTTTGTACTCACTACCCATGTTTAACTTCTGTCATGTTGAATGTTCGAAAGAGAGTGAAAGTGTTACACATTTAGTGTTGGGACGTGTTTGACTTTGTATCTTAACTTTTTGTGTTTATAGTTTTTTTTTTGTTTGTTTTTTTTTTTTTTTTTTATGTTTAAGGTTATGAAATATGTGAAAATAAAAGCTGAAAGACAATGCCTTGGCTAGTTCCAGATTCAGTCAGTTTTAAATACTGTCGGGTTTAACGGTAGCTGGGTTTTGCTTATTTACAGAGGTGGAAACGGTATACTGGACTGTTTCTCCATTGACTCTTCTGGTCCAGGAAGAAAAGGCCTGAGAGTACGGTTCATTAAAAGATGAGAATAAATGTCTTTTTTCCACTACTTTGGTTGAAAAAAAAAAGGAGAATTAATGTCTTTGTGGAATATATTGCTGGTATTTGTTTCAGCACATCAAGCTGAGTCTGTTGGATATTGAACCAATGATGGGAGTTCTAAAGGGTGTTGAAATGGAGATGATGGACTGTGCTTTTTTCCTTGGTTAAAGGTAAGGTTTGATCTCTGTGTCAGTGTGTGTGTGTGTGTGTGTGTGTGTGTGTGTGTGTGTGAAGTTTCACTTGACTAGCATATGCCGGTTTTTACAGGTAAATTTTTGCCCAGTACTGATGAAAAATAACAGTTCTGATATCACTTACCCACTGGCAGATGTGAGCCTCTTATGCGTTTTTGCCTGTCCAGCAGATTGTAAGTAAAAAAACTCCCCTCTCCTCCGCCCTCATGATAATATTGCCCCTCTTCTTTCTATGAGACCGAGTTGGGCACGCTGTCTCTGATCCTGTGACCACCAACACTGGCCCTCCGCAAAGGCTGTGTGCTGTCTCCTGCTCTCTTCACCTTGTACACTGCTGACTGTTGTAGCAAGGGTGATTCTACTCTGCTGCCGTGGATGAACTGGCTGATTGGTGCAGCACGAATCATCTTGAGCTGAATGTGTCCAAGACCAAGGAGATTGTCGTAGACTTCAGGAAGAACAAGCCCAGCATCGAGCTCCTCGTCATCAATGGTGAGCCAGTCGAGATCGTCGAGTACTACAAATACTTAGGTACTATCATCGACAACCAACTAGACTGGTCTCCCCATGCAGATGCGGTGTGTAAGAAGGCAAACCAGAGACTTTTCTTCCTGAGAAAGCTGCAACAGTTCTGTGTCAGCCCACAGATTGTCCGTTTGTACTACCAGTCGACCATTCAGAGTGTATTGGCCTTCAACCAACTGTGTTACCACAGTAGTGCAAAACGACAGACATGGTCCGGCTGGAGAAAGTAGTCAGCAAGGCAGTCTCCATTGTGGGGGAAGAGCTGGTACCCGTGAGCGCATGGTTCCCAGGTGTGGCTCTTAAGAAGCTTGACAAGATCCAAGCAGACAAAACCACCACCCACTCGGCAAGGCGCTGGCATCCCAAGAGCCCAGGAGAGAATCTTCCCGGGTTCTGAGGAGTTTCAGTGCTCGGACCAACCAACTGAAGGACTCCTTCCTGCCATCTGCCGTACGCCTCTTCAATGAGAGAGTCAACCAGAGAAGGAGAATGCATATGACATGACCTTGAGATACTGAAGTAAATTTGTTCCTACTTATTTTTTTGTTTTGTTTTGTTTTAAATACTGACCCCTGTGGCGAGCTTGTGTGTGTGCCTCTGTGTGTGTGTGAGAGAGAGAGAGAGTGTCTGTGTGTGTGTGTGTGTGTGTGTGTGTGTGTGTGTGGGGGGGGGGGTATGTGTGTGTATGCGTGCGTGTGTGTGTGTATGTGTGTATGTTGCCCCCCACCCTCACCCACCACCTACTAAGTATTTTATTTAAGTCCTGTTTTACAGTGGGTAATACAATTGTTATAATCATTAAAGATGCTGATGATTTTTTGTTCTCAATTTATTCTTGTTTTTATGTGCTTGTTTTTTTATATGCCTGTGTTTGTGGTGAGGGGGCAGCTTGTGTGTGTGTGTGTGTGTGTGTGTGTGTGTGTGTGTGTGTGTGTGTGTGTGTGTGAGTGTGTGACTCTGTTAGGGCGGGGGTGTGAGTGTGTGATTCTGTGATTTTGGTGTGGGGTATGTGTGTGTCTGGGGTGGTGGGGGGGGTGGTAGGATGTGTGGTGCATGTGTTAATATTTATATATATAGACTGACACAAGATGGATAAAAGAATTGGCAAGGAATCACCGAGCACAGTGGAAAGAGTGGAATATTTTTAATGATATACATGTTTATAATTTGTTTACGATATGTGAATTTTGATGATGGCACCACAAATAAACTTTCCTTGTATTCTATGAGGACAAATAAAATATTGTGTATCATGGTGTTCAGAAAGCAATGGATCACTCTAAATAAACACTGCAGTTGCAACCGTGATGATAAGTTTTGACTAACAACCCCTCACCCACCCAGTAAGCAGATTTGCATGAGTGCCTTGTGATGTGACCTCTTGCTGTCAATGTTTCACTCACTGGAGGATGTGAGGAAGGGATGGGTGACAGGATGCAAGTAATGGGGGGGGAGAGAGAGGGGGTAATGAGTGTGGTGGTGGTGAGGAGGTCAGCACGCAAGTCAGTGTGAAACTTCCTGTCTAGTTTGCTTTCAAATTTTACATTGTTTCTTGCTTTATCTCTCTACTGTGGTCCATTTCTGTTAACTCTGATGTATCCAGTACGTGAACTAGCATGCATGGAGAAACAACTTTTCAAATCACTATCGCTGTTGCCACTTGATTTTCATGTAGCCGCTGATTTTCAACAGTGCTTACCAATTTTGAACCCGAACTGAAAACAGTAAGCCTACTGTTGTCAATGCGCTCACACTGAAAAGCTATTAGATCTCATTCTCTCATGCAATGTGAACTTCATTATGCATGCATACAGGTCACACACACACACACACACACACACACACACACACACACACACACACACACACACACACACACACACACAAATATACCCTTTCTGAGACACACACTTAGTACTAAAAGTGGGGTGTATAAATGGGATCCTAAAATTGCCAAAAACCTCCACGAAATTTTAGAAGCTTTCTATTCTGTTGATGTAAGATGGGAGATAGTCCATGTTGTAAGATGGGAGATATCATGTTTTAGAGTAAATGAAAAGAGGGTGCCATAAAAATAAACCATAGGCTAATGTGTGGGGAAACTACTCAGGGAGCTATACGACTGACCTCGGTTTTAACCCATCCGTTGGCTCTCAGTTGATTATCTGATGACTAGCATCAGAATTTTTTTTTCTGTTCAGTTACCATGCTCTGGTAATTTTAATGTTGATAATAGGCTAGCGGAACCTATGGTATGTTTGTCTTTTTCTCCCCCCTCTCTCTTTCTCTGCATATGTCTTTCTTATGTGTGTGTGTGTGTTTGCAGGTTTGTGTGTGTGTATGTGTGTGTGTGTGTGTGTATTAAGTACAGAACACATTATTTGGAATTTTAATTTCTAGTAGTTTGAGGTTATGCCATCAGATTAATGAGAGTGGTGATTTTTATTTATATTTAAACAGAACAAAACACAAGTCTTTTATTAGGTCTGTGGTGTTTGAACCTATCACTTATACTTTACATACACAAATAACGTGACTGGAAAAGATTTCAGAGTGCCTTGCATTTAACTTTTAGCTTTAGTTGCACTGAAACAGGAAATTTGAGGGTTTTAGCTGACCTAAAATAGAAATTTCAGTTTTAGCTGACCTAAAATAGAAATTTCAGTTTCGGATGAAAATGAGAATGATTTTTTAGCAAGTGATTTGGATCAAGTACTGGAAGGCTTTCGGTAATCCTTGAAAAAAAGATGATTTTTCCCATCCTTTCATCAAGACAACCAGGGGACATTTTCAGATTGCAAGCAGGCCAACAGTCTGGCCCAGCATTTGAGTTGGAGGTTCTGGAAGACTCCCCCACAACTATTACTTTGTGGCATGGTGGAGGGGACTATACTCTGCATTACTTCAGAGTTGCAGAAATCTGAGAAAAAATAAAGAAAAAAAAAGATGATGATGATGATGTCTTGGTTCAGAACCTTGACTTGGAGTATAACTTGCCATGATTAGTCACAATAAGATCACTTGGTGGCTGCACAAAGAATAGGATCAAACTCCACAAACTAATGAACTTTACTTGAAAGATGTGTCTTCCTTCCTGCAAGCCTGGATGTACAAACATGTGATGTATTGAATGCATTTCTGCTTATTAATCTTTTTGTTGCTCCTGTTCGAACATTATGTGCCAAAAAGTTCTTTCCAGAACTTGTGGTTCAGAACGTTAGTATTTTTTCTTCCATGCAGATCTTTCGTTTCGTTTACTTTTTCATTGGTGTTGTTTACACTTGATGATAACCTGCATTTATCTGTGTATGCAAGCATTTTCGTCATGTTTAGTAAAGTTCTTCATTTTTATTTATTTTTTAAAAATCTGTTGCAGGGATCGTCTGTACTGAAAAGCCAGATGTGGCCTTTAAAGATGCTGACGCAGTTTTCTTGGTGGGTGCCATGCCACGTAAACAGGGAATGGAACGTAAAGATCTTTTGAGTGCTAATGTCAAGATTTTAAGGAGCAAGGTAATGCACTTGATCAGCATGCCAAGAAAGGTGTGAAGATTTTGGTGGTTGGCAACCCAGCCAACACCAATGCTGCAATTTGCAGTAAGTTTGCCCCTTCCATCCCCAAGGAGAACTTCACCTGTCTTACTCGGCTGGATCAGAACCGTGCTCAGGCCCAGGTGATTAATTCTGAAATAAGTTAAAATTGTATGAAAGTGCGCTACCATTGTGGATTATTTATGTGTTTCCTGCGTTTGATTTTTAACATTCTGTTGCTTGCTATTACCACAAACTGAATTTATCTTGTTTGATGAATTAAGTGGGGTGGGGGTGGGGGTCATTGTTCCTTTTTAAAGCACAACTGGAGATATTTTATGCACAGATTTTGCAGTTTGATGCGCAGATTTTCCTACAGAGGATCCCTGGGATGTACTTTTATTTTTTCTGGTTGTGTGTACGATTGTTTTGGTTTTTTTTTTTACCCGCAGCTTTGTTCATAGTTGAAAGTTGTAAACACTTGAAGAGATGCTGCAGTTCAGTTTCATTGTTGAATGTGTTCAAACGCTTCAACTTCAGGGCTGTGGCTGTTAAGTATCCAAGTCTTCAGATTGGTTGCTGGAAAGAACTATTCATAGGATTTGAGTCAGTGGTGCTTGCCCACTGAAAGGTCGCTGAATGCAAAAATCAGTCCCTGTTTACATCGAAGAGATCAACTTATTCCTCTTCGGCATTCCTTTAGAAAACATCGAGAAACATGGCAATATGGGCACTTCCACTATCTTTGTCCATTTTGTTTTCGATTCTGTTTGAAGAGATCAACAAAAAATAGTGCCAGTGCTCATTCTGCTACCCAGCAGTAGAAAATTATGTATGGGCATCAAATCCTGTGTCATTTTTCAAAAGAGTAGACCATCATGTGCCAGTGAAAACATATCGCGCAAATATTAACATATACACACAAACGCGGCTGATTCTCCAAGGTTTGAAGCTGGCCACCTTAAACAAGTAGAGTGCCTGTGGCAGTGAACGGTCACATTTAAGCAGTTGCAATTCCAGGTGTGAGGCAAGGCCAGTGCAAGAGTGGTATAGACTGGAAAGAAGATTTGCATAGTCTGACATCAGAACCACCAACCACCACCCGCCACCCTGTTGTTTGTACTTTTCTTCTTTAAATGAAGAAGACACTCTGTTTATCAAACTGAAAATTCTCTTCATGGGAGAAAGACATGGTTGAGGGGAGGCACCTCTAAAATAGGATTTGCCAAGTTTTGTTTGCTTCTGTTCTCTTGGTTTGAAAGCAGCTCAGTGAATGTTTATTGTGATACTTGTCTGTGTGTGTACTGTGTTCCATGGTGTTGTGTAGCAGAATGGAAGAGTATGATTAAGAATTTCTGCCAATTTTCATTTTAGTTGTAGATTTCACTAAAGGACCCTCAGATTTTAGTTGTAGATTTCACCAAAGGACCCTCAGGTTTTTCAACAGAGGGTCCCAAGGACCTTTGGTTTAAAATGCTGTAAGGAACACAGGGATGGGGATAGGGCTGTCTCATCCAGGAGATGTTTTTTTCCCATACTGCTTATTCCAATCCTTCCATATGCAGACATAAGGGCGTAGGTTTCCTGGAATAAACCAGAAATCTGGAAGGAAAAGAAAAGAGTTTTACTTGTCTCAGAATCGTCAAGATTCTATGTTTGGGATTGTTAGATCAGCAAGATTCTGCTTGTGTTTTACTTAGTTCTTTTGACATTTTGTCACTTTGACACCGTGTGCTGTGCAGTCAAATGTTGGAAGTACTGCTCCAGTGACTTCTACAAAACATCCAGTGCAGATAAAATCATGTGTTGGGATCATTAACAGTTTATCAGGCTAGAGTTACGACTTGACCCAACACAAGGATAGATCAGTTGATCTAGGAACCTAGAATGTGATTTTTTTCTCCTTGGTTGAATTGTTTTTACTGTACTATTTCAGGGAATCAAGTATTTGAGCTGTCACTTCATCATTAGTTTGTATAGAATTGAATATTATGAAAGCATGTAAGAAAATAACATTTCAAAGTTTTGTTTTGTTTTCTTGTTTTTACTGTGTGAACAGTGAATTTTGCTAATAAGCTACATATAAGCACCCATCAGTTATTCTCTGTGAACTTTTAGAAACACTGTTTAATGGTTATTGCAAACTGCATCAAAATAGTTTAAAGATGGTTCTTTTTTCAAGATAATTTTCAGGATTGCTAGAATGATCAGAATTCGGTTACAGGAACGGGAATTCTTTTCCACTTGCATCTCTGCAGTAACAGCCAGACAGACTACATATGACAGTTATTTTGCTGCTCCTAAAAGTTAAAAAAAAAAAAAAAACGTTTTCAGGTCAGAAAACAGGAAAGATTTTAGAGGAGACACTCTTGCTGAATTACTTGCCTGTGATCCCAGGCTTAACACTCAGGTGATAACCTGACCTGACCTCAAGGGACATTGACAAAAGTTTGAGTCTAAAAAAAAACACATTAAATCTCACTAACTCTTACCCTCCATCCCCTTCCTCTGTCTCCCACCACCCTTCTCTCACTTGGTTACACTCCTGATCCCCCCTCTCTCTTGCCCCTCTCTCCTGCCCCTCTCTCTCTCCCCACCTGTCCTCTCCTCCCAACCCTCAATGCCTGTCTCTTCTCTCTCTCTCTCTGCATTTTATTATAGATCCCTCTTCTTACCTTGTTCTGTGATGTTAACTCAGTATGCAAGTATATCAATTTTTACCTTGTTGTGCAGACTTTTATTAAATGCTTAAACGACGAAGTACTGTAAAGACATTAAGTGTGTCTGCTCTGCAGAATTAACAATTTAGCATATATTGGTAAAATGTGCTTCAGTGAAAACTTTCCTACCTCTGGAAGTCGCAGAACGTATTTTGCCCGTTTCTAATGTTAAATTATTTTGGGATCAGTTTAATCTTTTCAACCTTTCAATATTTAGATTAGCTAGTTATGTGTTATGTAGTCCTCTTGCACATTTCTTGTAACTCTCTCCATCTCTCTCATTCTGTCTCAGTCTGTCTGTCTGTCTGTCTCTTCTTTAATATTTTTATTTTATTTTCTTAAATATATATATTTTTTTCCGTTTCAAAAACATTTCTGATGATGTTAAAAATTAAGTTTGCTATTCTTGATGCTAGACTCTTAAATCATAGACATGATGAAAAGACTTATATAAAGTAACTAAAATATGATGTTAATACCAAGGCACCAGCATTGCTGGCTCATAAGAGACTGATCGTGTGCCAAATATGAGAAGATAAGTGGTTTCTCATTCTTTGTTTTCACTGTCCAAAATGTTTCTTGTTTTTGTCTGAAGAAGACCCAAGAGGTCGAAATGCATTGTGTCTTGTCCTGTATTTGTTTGTCTGTGTCTTTGGCGGTAAGTAGCCCCCCCCCCCCCCTCTCTAATTTCGCTTCATTTTCTGCCCACAGTTACTCCGTTTTGAAACTGAAAGCACAGTCATGCATGTCCTCTCAGAGATCATGTAAGCATGCTGAGAGAGGCGTGAATACTTATCCCCACAGTAACTCACAGATTATAAGTTTAGGGCAATAAAATATTGGTTTCAGAGAGCTGTTTTGCATAATGTTTTTTCCTGTCCCATCTTCTGTGCCATGTCAGTGGCATTGCACCTAAGCCACTTTTTTCCCGAAGCCCCGCCCTCGGCCTTCCCCCACCCCCCACTACCCCCTTTTTCCCTCCGTTCTCCCCCCTCCCCCCTTCCTGTTGAAGTAAATACACTCAAGCGATTTTCGGTCTTCATTCTGTGGCTAGTGGATTGGTACATGAGGATGGAAGGGGATGTCCTGACACAGAATCACAGTTTTATTCTATGAGGAATGACACTAATTGGTTTTGTGCGTGCAGATAGCAGCAAAAGTGGGTGTGGCCATCACTGCTGTGAAAAAAGTAATCATCTGGGCAATCATTCCTCCACACAATTTCCAGATGTTAGTCATGCTACTGTTGATGTTGGAGGAGGTGACAAGCCTGTTCTGGATGTTATTAAAGATGAGGCCTTTCTCAAAGATGTGTTCATAAAGGTGAGTTATTAAAAAAAAAAAAAAAAAAAAAGGAAAATGCCATTTTCTGAATCAGTAAACAGATAGAGAACGTTGTTTTCTAATGCATGTTGTGTGTATGTATGTGACATTACAAATAATTCTAAATGACCTGTAAGAAGTTTACATAATTACAGTGTAAAAGGGAAAGAAATTTGTGTGAAGGATTACTTGAATCTTGGGAAGAGTCTCGGAACTGATGTCATGGTTTTTTTATGCATTAACTCCTGTAATTAAGCAGTCCTGGTGAATAGTATCCATCATTAGGTGTACTAGTTCAAGCTGTGTTTTGGATTTCTCTCAACTAACATAGATACCTTGTGTACTTTTCCATAATTTTGGTACAGAATGACTTGAAAGACCGATGAGAAAAATTTCCGATGAGAGGTGTTCATTCATGACACTGCAAGTATTGATTCAGGCCCTTTTTAGGCACATTTGCATCAGCCTGAGCTCTCCAACTTGAAGATGTGTAAATGCCGTTTAACTTCACATCGTCATTGCTGAGAGGGAGCTGAAACATAAGCCCTTAATGCCACCATCTGCACTCTATCTGTAAGAGAGAAGCTATTATTTTGCACCAGTGATGAGTCTTGTTCTTATGTGCTGTATCTACCAAAAATTCTGCAGAATTTTTAGAGAATGTGGTGGTCTGGTCCTTTGCAGTGCGGTTGAGACATCAATCATGGGTCTTGTTCTTATCTGCTCTGTCCGTCTACCTTAAATTCTGGTTTGCAGTGTGTGGTCAAGATCATCAAGCATAGGTCTTCTTCTTATGTGCTCCATCCACCTTCATTGTGGTTTTGCAGTGTGTGGTCAAGATCGTCAGTCATAGGTCTTGTTCTTATCTGCTCCGTCTAGCTTAAATTCTGGTTTGCAATGTGTGGTCAAGATCAACAATCATAGGTCTTCTTCTTATGTGCTCCATCTACCTTTAATTGCGGTTTGCAGTGTGCAGTCAGAATCATCAATCATGGGTCTTGTTCTTATGTGCTATATCTACCTTTTTCATTGGTGAATTTGAAGACGGTGTTGTGATCCGGTCCTTCACAGTGTGGTCTGAATCTTTGGTACTCAAGCACAAGATAAGCTGAGGTTTCATCATTTCTGGCAGCATCCAAGCCTCCAGCTCTTAAATCTTTTCTTAGCTCCTCCCTTGCTGATGGACCTCATGGATACCACTTGTCCATTCTATAGTGTTTGCTGAAATGGACTGTTTATTTGCTTATGGTTTTGATTAATATTTTTCCCTGATGAAAAGAAATGTTTGTAATAATTAAGCAGAATGATTGGTATACTCTGCACAGCTTAAGTCATATCTGCCTTTACCTTTTAACTACTGGTCTATCTTGACCCATCATTTGTATGTACTACCATCTGCCCTGTTCTGCCATTGATCCATCATTTTTATTTATTTCTGTCTGGCCTGTTCTGCTCATTGACCCATCATTTGTATTTACTACCATCTGCCGTGTTCTGCCCATTGACACATCATTTTTTATATACTACCATCTGTCCTGCTCTGTCCATTGACCCATCATTTGTATTTACTACCATCTGCCGTGTTCTGCCATTGACCCATCTGTATTTACTAGCATCTGCCCTATTCTGCCCATTGACCCATCATCTGTATTTACTACTATCTGTCCTGTTCTGCCCATTGACCCATCTGTATTTACTAGCATCTGCCCTGTTCTGCCATTGACCCATCATTTGTATTTACTAACATCTGCCCTGCTCTGCCCATTGACCCATCTGTATTTTACTAACATCTGCCCTGTTCTGCCATTGACCCATCATTTGTATTTACTAGCATCTGCCCTGTTCTGCCCATTGACCCATGTGTATTTACTAGCATCTGCCCTGTTCTGCCCATTGACCCATCATTTTTTACATACTACCATCTGTCCTGTTCTGCACATTAGTGGGTTCAGTTTATTTCAGTTGGATTGTGGGACATCTTTGGACAGTTTGATTGTAAAACAGAAATTGCAGAGTGTGTGATAATTCAGGTTTTTACATGGACTTTTTTGTTTGTTTGTTTTGTTTTTTGCAGTTTTGTCATCCACATGTATTGCCCCTTTTTTAACATTGTTTTGATATCACAGGTAAACCTGTTATTGCAGATCAGGCTCAAACTAATGACTGAGACACGGACATTGTGTATGTAGTGTTTGCATGGCTAGTTCAAGCATTGGATGTGCTGATGTGTTGGACATTGACAATGCAGCACACAGGAGGAGAAAGAGAGAGAGTGAGGTTCAGCCTAAATATGAGGAGGTTAATGTTGTGTATGCACGTTTACTGTTGTAAAAGTGTACATTATGGACACAGAAAGTTCGAAAAATAAAGAAAATGAAAATCAAGAAAAGAAACTCTTTGAGTAAAATAGTCTACAGATGAAAATGACATAACGGGAAACCATTTGGTAAACATTTATGTCATCTGTACAAAGTGACCACTTTATCCTTGCAGACCATAGACTGATAGAATGAACACTTTCTTGAATACTTACAAGTTCATAATGGTCAGTGCATTAAAAAAAAAATTTTACTTTTCATCATAATGTTTTGACATGATTGAATAATACAGTATGTGGTTACGGGCAAATCTGCTATTTTGCCAGAAATGAGAGGTTGACTCATCACTGACAATCAAATATACACATTTGCATCAGATCAAAGCAAATCCCTGAAACTTGTAGTAATTGGTGTCAATCTTCATTGTACAACAGTTTCAACAATGTTTTTAAAGATATCCACCTTGTCAGCCCAGCTTCTAGGAAATGGATACACTGTCTGGAGAATGTTTAATATAGTGGATTAGTGCTGTTTCCTTTGGAAAAAAAAGGTAGGGAGAGGGTGGGGTTAAGTACAAGTTGCTTTTCAATGATTTGTTTTGGTTCCTGGTAGAAAGACATTATTTTTTTAAGCAACTTTGTAAAGTTTTTTGCTACTACTGTGCGATTCATTGATTCTAAAAAGGCAAATTCTTTAGATTTTATGAATACAAGATGAGTTTCATGGAGAATCATCAAGGTGGTACCTTTTGATGATGGATGATCTTTTACACTGAGAGAGATGGAGACTGAGGAAGAGAGTGTGGGGCAAGACAGTAGCAGTGTGAGGAGCCCAACAGTGTGATGACAAGCCCAAGTCAGGAACTACGCTACTTGTAGATACACATGCGATAGAGATTTCAGGAAGTGTAATTGATGTATAGGGGCTATACTGTGTTCCACTGAATCAATAAGGTTCTTTTGGTTTGTCATGAGTAAGTCTTCATATCAAAAGGAAAACACTTAGATGGCATGATCATTCCTCCAAAATTATGCGCTAGTCTTTGTAGCGAAAGGAAAGCACTTTGATGGCGTGATCATTCCGCCAAAATTATGTGCTAGTTCATGTTCTTAAAGTTCTTCACAATCAGAGAACTAGGAGCCTTGGGTCAATTACAGGAAAAAATCTGCCATGGCGGAACATTTTCTGTGCCATCAGTTAATTTACCTAATGAAACAAAAAAAACTACCCCAATTAAGATGTTTTCATGAGAAATTATAGTGTGATTAACAGGATGGCAGATATTGTTGTGAGAGCATAATTTAGTGTAATTTCCTACACTTTAGTGCTTCTTTTACATTGATAAGTTATTGGACTTGTTTGAAATCAATCATACGTTTGCAGACAGTGCAGCAGAGGGGGGCAGCGGTGATTGCCGCTCGTAAGCTGTCCAGTGCCATGTCTGCTGCAAGGCTTCAGCTGACCATATGCGAGACTGGTGGTGTGGAACCGATGTGAGTGATGTTTGGAGATAATGCCAGGATCGTGACGGTTTAGACTGTTGTAATCTTCTGTCAGTGGAAAGGTCGGGATGATTTGGAGAGAACTGGAGTGTAGAGGAATTGGAAGCTCATGCAAATTTGACAGGCTTGTGAAACTCATTGCATTTGATCAAGGTGGGGGAAGGGGTTGGGTGGGGAGCAGTTTTTATCACTATATCAATCTCTGAAGCATGATTTCAGTTTCTGTAGGAGTAAATTAATGAAGATAAATGTGATCTACCTCGTAAAGGGTGAGGAAACCCCATAGTGCATGTTGTGTGGTAAATCACACAGCATTAACAGGCATATGACAACCAGCCGGAAGTACATGAAAGCGCTTTTACATTCGGAAAAAAAAAAACAAACAGAAATCATGTCTGATTCACATTGATATGAACACCCCCCCCCCCCCCCCCCGCTGCCTCGTTAGGCCCCAACAGGGCATTGCCCCTGGACCCTACTGAAGCTTAGGTGGCCTCTGGACCTTGGCCTTTTTCAGAGATTTTTCAGGTCAGCTGTTCTCAAACTTTTTTTTTTTCAAATTGTTTTTAAGAGGGTTAGATTTTTGGATTGAGCATTTTCTTCTCATCCTCAGTCTTCCTCCTCCATCTGTCTGGACTGTTTATGGTTGTCTACGGTTGAGTTGGCCTCTTGGTTGTAGTTTGGGGATTGTTGTCTGTCTTGGAATAAAGGGTCCTGGGTCATGGACCATACAGTGATCAACACATTGCAAGCTGGAGGAAAGCTGGGAAGGCTTTCTGCTGCTCATCTGTTTGCTTTACTTTGTGATATGGAAGTGGGCTTAAGTTGTGCAAAAGACTATGCCTTTTTTTATGTAAATTTAGAATATTTTCTGGAGCAGGTTGGAGTGTGAGTTAGGCTTGCTCCCAGACCGTCTTAGAATTTTAGAGATTTTTGCTTTCCCACAGCGGGAACACAAGCATTTGGATAGCTGACATCGTACGTGTGACAGGCCAGAGATCTCCGATCATCTTAGAAGGTTTTAGTCTGAGAGACATGGCAGAAGGTTTGACTAATTGTGGAATTTTTTTTTTTTTTGCTGCTGTCCCATTTTTTTTTTTTTTTTTTTTTTTTTTTTTTTTTGTCCCCAACCTCTGCGCCACCTCAGAGGCAGTGCTTCCACGCCGCTCATTCTGACACCCCGTCCACAGCCACAGCCTGGTCGGCCCTGCCGCAGCCCCGGCACCGGCAATCCACAGTTAGCAGTCAGTGTCAAGCCGTCAAGAGGCAGCCCACCAGAAGAGACACTGCACTGCCGCCGAGTCACTTTGGTGGTGTTCAGTGGCGCCTGTTCTGATCTAACATACACAGGGCACCACCTACTAAGCCCCCTACTGACGACAGTGATTGCTTAGTCGCGGAGTCGGCGTGAATGAGGTCTCCCTCCGAGGGCGCCACCACGTCCATCCAACGACAGCCCCCATGGACGGCGAGATACTGGTGACCCTGACGGAACCAAACGAAGACCACAAACGTGGAGAGGACATTGAAATTGAGGTCACCATGAGAGCAGGGCATGAAGGGCCAGAGCAGGGCACGAAGGCCACAGAATTTGAGACTTTTTTTTTTTTTTTTTTTTTTCCAATGCTGATCGATGAGAATGAGGATGATGAAGATGATGCTACGGATTTCCATTTCAGTCTGAGACTACATGACAGGGCTGTACTCTACGCTTCCTTTCATATATATCCCGGCGTCAACCAGGCCTGAGAGATACAGGCACCTGCAGTGTTGGTCAGGAAATTTGAGCAACACTCTCAGAAATGCATCCATTAAATGGATGAAACTCGACTGTGTGGTCCCAGTCTTCCCAACTGAGTCCGCAGCAAACTCAACTCTGGATAGGAGCCGGTCGGGGCAGAAAAACCTACATGACTCTGATGGGATTCGAACCCACAACCTCCCAGCCGGGAGTTGGCGATGCTAACCACTTCACCACAGCGGCTGGTAAATCCTGGAAAGTTTTGGGGGTTAGTGTTGCGCAGACCACAACACACCTTCAGAGTTGATTTCAAGTGTCTTCTTTTTCGATCTTCCCTGACTTTGTGTTGATATGTTTAATTCTGCAGAAATGTTGAGTTTGGTTATTTACTTACTTGGACAGAAATGGTGTTGTAGAGTAGTCTTGTCATTGAGAATATCCCTTGGATCGAGCCACTTGGTGGTGGCTTCTCCTATTGGTTAGTTTAACCAACAAGTCATGTTTTAAGTGTGGAAGAGGAGGATTGTATGTATTCATCCTTTTTTGTTCACTGAGGGAGAAATCTTTCATTGCTGCTCATTTGGAGGCTGGTTTTAAACCCTTTCTCTGCCTGGAATTAAGCTTAAAGTTAAATCCTATTTGCCAGGATTTAAAAAAAAAAAAGGGGGTATATATTTTGAAATATTCTGCTGACTTTCTCACTGATTAAAACGAGATTACCAACTATCAATAGAATCTAGAGACCTTCACCTCTCTGAAAATGTCCTCTGTTTTGTTAACAGTATAAATAAAAAACAAGGACAGTTCTGGACTTCCCCATGACGAGTATACTCGACGGCCGTGGCAGCAAAGAGTACATGTTCTTGCCATCAAGTTATCTCACCAAGTTAGGCCCGGGTCAAGCAAGAATTCCTGATACAGAAGAGTGTTTTGCATGTTGTCTGGTGTGGTTGCCTTCTTCAGTCAAGCAGATTCAAGCACACCTGCCATCTTTTTGTTGTTCTAGCACTTTTTACATCAGATTAGTAAGGAAGACAAAAAAGAATTTTCCATCTTAAAAATGGTATTTAGATGCACTGACCTGCCTAAACCTCGGACTCCTTCCCACAACTTGCTGCTCTATGTGACGAAAGGTGTGTAAAATTGAACTTAACTGTATTAGAATGGAAGAGATTGACTTTGCTCGGAAGATCACCTCAAAACAAACATACAGCAAAAGCCTTTTAAATTTTTTCATGTTGATTAATTTCTTTAGAGTTTGCTTCAATCTAGGTAACAAACTTTTCAACATAGCTCTTCAAATATAAGCAAAATTCATATGAGGTTTTGTCCGTAACGAAGGGTAGTATGTTCAGCAATGAGTTTACAAGAGCTTTGGCGAGTGGAAAGGAAGATTTTCGTTAAGTGAGAAGAGAACAGGACCTAGTTGAGAGATCTCTGGGGAACACTATATTCAACAGGCTGAGAGATGCTAATAAAGAAATCTTGGAACACTACTTGCTGACTGTTGTTAAGGAAGGATGATATGATGTTTAGTTTAGATGATGACTAGTGTAGTTCAGTTCCTCTTTCTCAAGTCACAAAACTCTTTTAGTGGATATAAATCATTAGACTCTGTATTGACATTCTTAATAATTCTTTATGTTACTGAAGTGTTTGTTTTAAAATTTGGGCAGAGATCCTTTCCAAGGGAAGTAACCAAGACTGATTTAAAAAAAAAATCCCCCCCCCCCCCCCCCCCCCCCCCGATGTTTCGATAGATTGCTTTTCAAATGGATGTAGTATTTTTGTACTCCCAGTTCTTGTAGAACAGGGAGCACTTTACAATGGGAACGAAGAAATGCTGTCTGTGTGTGTGTGTCTGTGTATCAGTCTGAGGTCAAAGACAAAGCTTCCGGGCCGATCTTTCTGAAAATTTGTAGGTATGTTCATTATGGGTCACGGATGATGCCTGATGTTTTATTTTACCTGAACAGCCATTACTGACAGCTATAACAGCCCAAAACAGTTTTCTCTTCTTCATGGCTCAATGACGAAATACATTATGACACATGTTTGATTGTGACGTTTTTCACCACCACCACCCCCCCCCCCCCCCCCCCCCCCCTCCCCTTTTTTTTTTTTTTTTTGTATTTAGAATAGCTTTAGATTGGATAACTGACTGGTAGATCATGGGTATTATCATAGTAAACATGCTCTTGACATGTACATGGATATTCAAGATAATCTGGGAGTACGTTTATGTGCTTTGCATCTTGTTTCTTTTTTTTTTTTTTCTTAATGCTATGATTTCACTAAATTGTCTCATTTGGGCCTTTGTTTTATTGCTGTTACCATGTTGCATTGCTTTAAAATTCAACGTTACTAGTTGCCTGCAATAAATGTTTGCTTATTTGAATTTCAGGGTCTCTATCTGTTGTTAACCAATAGGGCTTCTCAATACATTTTACACATCTTGTCCTGAGAGGGGGCATGCTTATCAAAGATGTGGAGAAAAACCCTGTCAGGGTCATTGTATTTGAAACATTGGTTGTGCATAACTTAGATAGAATTTCGTCTCGGTTAAGCATTTTGTAACTGTCCAGGACGGGGGAAATCGTGATGATATTGCTTAAGTGCACTAAGTTGTTGTTTTATTGGTTAGGCTTTACACACTAAGGTTTTGCTGCACTCATACACGCATATGCGCGCCCACCAGATGCATCCACCAAACATTCACCTCTCTCTGGGAATGGGATATCACGCATTCGTTTCTCTCCTAACACGACTGAGAACAAGAAATGCAATTTCTATGCTACTTACAATTAAACATGGAAGATCCAATTACACAAAATGGAATAATCAACACATAAAAGATCAATAATTCCTAATCCCGGGTGTAATAGAATCGCTTCTTACCTGGCCAGGTTTCCTCACGAACACACACTTTCACACAACACCACAGTTCTCGAACAAGTCACTTCAAGTTTTCTTCAGCACTGGGTGATGGTGACTCTTGTGGTTGACTGTCACCAGGCTTCAGGACTAAGTCTTTATGGTCGTCTCTGGGAAGTTGACAGTAATTATAAAATGATATGTGTTTATGACTGCATTTTGTATATTTAGTGTTTCTTGACCAAATTAAGCCCACTATTGTGACTGTATTTAGGTCTTTTGTGTTTCTTTGACCAAATTAAGTCCACTATTGTGACTGCATTTTGGGATTTTGTGTTTCTTTGACCAAATTAAGCCAACTAGTGTGACTGCGTATAGGTCTTTTGTGTTTCTTTGACCAAAAATAATTAACAAAATGCTCTCTGATGCCATGGACAGGTACAGAAGTTTGAATTAAATTTTTGTGGGCTGGTTACATAATCATGATCAGTGATAGTTCCTGATTGTACTGTTCTGATTGTACTGTTATCCTTGTTGGGGGTATTTACTTACTGGGTTAAACTACCTAATTTGTATTTCTTGTTTCCACTCATCATGGGGTTTTACTGCATTGATGTTAACCCTTGACTGCCGCTATTTTGTATCAGTTTTGTACTTCTGTGTGCCGGAGCTAAATTTGACTTTTTGCGGTAGGTTCACAAAAATTTGATCAGTGCTCATTTATTTGTGGAGATAACTCTTAGATTTTTGGCATATTTTCTTCTTATACCCTGGGCTATAATATTTGCAAATAATATTTGATTTTGTTCATTCTGAGTAAAATAAATAATCTTATAATTCAACTTTTAAAAAAATATATATTTGCAAGCATACAAAACCCCACAGCAGCAAAACAAAAAACATACAAAACCCAGCAAAAAGTGGTTTTAGTGTTTACTGAACACATGTGTACATATTTGGTAGTGAATTTACAACCCACAATTGTTGTTTTATATGATAAATTTATGCATTTCTGGGGGTACAATACTATCCAGGTATCAAGGGACACGATTTTGTTTTCTTAGGTAGGTTCACTGATATGCCCTCTGCTCTTTCAATTCTTGACATATCTTAGATACGTGGGAAGGTTTCTTGTTATTTCCTTGGCTACAGCCAGCTATCACAATAGTTTGATTTTGTTTGTAATGAGTAGCTACAGCCAGACATCACAATAGTTTGATTTTGTTTGTAATGAGTAGACCAAAAATATATAATGATGAATGAATGTTTTGTTTGAAAAACAGACACTTTCAGAACATAAACAAAACTATAGCACTAAAATCACAATGAAATACCACAAAAACTGGTGTTAGTATCCTTTGAACTTCAGGACAAACATCTGTATTCACAATAAAGCTTTACAATGCATAAAATTAGGTACCGGCAGCCCTTCTTACAGCGTACGAGAAAGTTCAGCCGAGTGAAAAATATGCTTGTTTTCAACAGGCAGTATCTATGAATAATACGTTGAGAATCAGATGAAAATTGTCAAGAATAAAGAGTACAGTTTACTTTTGAACTCTGTATTGTTTATTTGTGTTTGCAACAGATGGTATGATGATTGTTTTATTCGAAATACACCCATCCGTTCACACGAAAACGAAGCGCGTCACACATCCCGATGCGCCGCAGGCGGCATTTGGCCGAGCGTTCGAGCTACACTGTGTCGAAAATCAACGCATACAATGTGTTCATTCCATTCATTAGCGTTTAAATAGGTCAGAATACAAGAGCATGTTTCAAGCTTTATTTCAGTCTGTTTTTCTTTTTAGTATGATGTGTTTAAATTAATTAAAATCAAAGTTTTTATGAGGCTTGTTACAAGTGTTGTCTTTCCAACGTTGTTGCTAAAAAAACTTGTGAAAAAAAAAACATACACATTAACGATGCGCTTGAAAGGCCGTTCTCTCCTGCATTCATTGGTGTATCAAGCTAAGCAATTGGTTGAGTGCTCGAAAAGCACAAGCCAATCAAAGCAAAGGTATCAAATGCAAACATTTGCTTCTTGTCTGAGATTTCAACAATGGCGGAACGAAGTTGAGATCCGACAATGACCGAGTCAAATGCGCTAATCGTTGTTGAATTGCAAGACGCACTTGGTAAGATAACGCATATAATAACAAACCAGAACATTAATGAAACGATCCAATTATTTTTATTTCGCTTAATACCGTGCCAATGCTTAGTTATTTTGTTCGTAATTCAGCTGGTGTTCGTTGAGATTAAACAGGTCAGAAATGGCCCACGCATTGTGCCGTTCAAAGTAATTGTATTCTTTTAAAAGACAAACTAATGAAAATAGATATCAGTAATGGGCTTCACTTATGTCGATTCATGTAATTGTGAACTGGCTACTGATTCCATTACACGATTAGAGGGAAAATCGTAGTTAAAAACACCTGTTCGAGACAGATATTCAAACCGGAAGCCACAACCGTTCATACAAGACGGGCCGAGGCTTTGAAACCACTGTCTTCTGATAATGACATCAATCGAAACACTGATCATTACTGTCATACTTGACGTGCAAAGCGTGTTTGGGGTTTTAAAAGAGAGAGAGAGAGAGAGAGAGAGAGAACAGTCTGAAGTTGGACAGTAAGGAGGGTGTAGTGGGGGTTGGGGGGGGGGGGGGGGGGGGTCCACTGTCGAGTCAATCGGACGAAGTTTAGTTTAGCAATTAATTTCTTCCTAGTGTATTAGAAATTTCTGTAATTTAACTCTAACATTTGCTTTCTGCCCCCCTCCCACCCCTCCCCTCCTTACTGGCGAACACAGCAAGGCTTTGAACACAGTGATTACTTTCAAGTAAAAACTGCTAGAATACAACTACGGTAGCATTGCATTGCCAAGCCATTACATTGTTGTGACAGTAACATTTATGATATTTTTTGGTTATTGTATGTTATGCTCCACAGTTATGTATTGTTGTTGTAACAGTACAAACATACTGAATAAACACGAGTAGTTGATAAAAAGGTAGAGTCCAAAATAAAGTTAAATCTTTCTTTAATTTTACCTTTTGTTTTAAAAAAAAGCATTATAATGTTTATAATGTTGTTATTTTACATTCACAATGATTAAATCAACAAGTTAATTCAAAATCATTATGATGAAATACTTAACATGTTATTGGCAATGCTTAAATCACACCCTGTTGACAAAATAATGTGTTGCAGAGGATGTACCTTTTGTTTACAACGAACATGCAATACATTTTTGCTTACAAAGACCAACAGATACCAAAATTAAATTATAAGGAATGGACAGTGAGCAGTAACAACACACACACACACACACACACACACACACACACACACACACACACACACACACACACATGATATCACACAATGATGAAGAAACAGACAGGAAAATTTACATAAAAGCATGCACTCATAGTTAAGATAAGTGGTCCTATGCCATGCTTTCATTTTTTTTTTTTTTTCCTAGTAATTTTACACACACACACTCACACACCACATGATATCGCACAATGATGATGAAACAGGCAGGGAAATTTACATAAAAGCATGCACTCATAGTTCAATTAAGTGGTCCTATGCCATGCTTTAAATGTTTTTTTTTTTCAGTAATTTCACACACACACACACACACACACACACACACACACACACACACACGACATGATATCGCACAAAATGAAAAACAGACAGGGAATTTACATAAAAAGCATGCACTCATAGTTCCATTAAGTGGTCCTGTGCCAAGCTTTAATGTTTTTTTTTTCTTTTCATTTTTTTTTTAACTTAGAAAATGCATTCACAATTTTTACAATTGTTTAACCTTTGCCAGGGCTTGTGGGTGAAAAATTACCAGACTGTCGTTTAAATCTTCATAACTCACACAGTTTTCATGATATGTAACTAAGTTTTATGACTTTGTTCATTGTGTATTTGTGCTTGCCCCCATTAAATATTATGGTGTTTTGGTGGTAAATAAAGGAGAAAATAATAAAAGCTTATAATCCTCATCAGATACTTTGGGTTGCATGTTGCCCATACCAATTAAAGAAACATTCTCACATGCCAGAGCTTGTGGGTGGCTGGTCACCCATAACCTTCATGTAGGCCACAGCCTTTACCCAACATGCCAGGGTTCGTGGGTGGCTGGTCACCCAAAACCTTTATATAGGCCAGAGTCTTTACCACACATGCCAGTGTTCACTATTGGTTGTGTTGTCAGTTGGAGGACCACCACCAGACCAGGGTTAAGTGGATGAGGTGTGAGCTGTGTCTCTGCATCACCTCTTCCTGAGGAAGAGATGGAGACATAAGTTATCACCCATTATGAGGATGCAATCATGCTGCATCAATGATGAAATCAGTGAACATGCCACTGATTGCCTTCTGGAAGACTTATCTTTACCAACATTGGCCAGAATGTAGTTTTCTATGATGATGATTTGGCAGTCTGTCACAAATCCACTCTTCTGAGAAAGTAGACATTAATTTTCTGAGGAAATTTGCTCTTGTAAACAACACACTTGTGTGGCCAACCAAGACAGACACAGATTTAGTGCAAAGCATATTTTGTGTTTTGCCAGTGACTTCAACATAGTCTCCAAAACAACTACTGGCCATGCCTGATCTGTTCCAATTAACAATGAACTCTGGCTGAAGTATGCTGCATACAAAAAGAACTATATGCGTAGTCAACCCTATTTGCCCATCAGCAAGAGTGCACTTCTCACCCCTATAAGTGACCTTTTGTTTGGCTGCCGGCACTTGTCAGAAACAGCAAAAATAACATGATTTTATAAATAACAATACAGACAACATCATACCAAATTTTTGTTGAAATCTGTCAGTAAGTGATGAAAAACTGTTGGTTTTAATTCGGACATCATCATCATTCCTCCCCTGTTGGCCATTATTCTAGTACAGGAAATAAAATTTTAGGTTCAAAATAACAAAATATACACTTTTATTTACAGGAAATACTGTACAGAAATTGTATACAAAATTTGGGAACAGTTCATGAAGTAGTTTAGAAGTTATAGCAATTCAAAGTGTGGTGAGCGATTCTACCCCCATTTTTCCGCTGTCCAAATTGCAATATATTCTGTTTTTAGCACAGAATTTTTCACAAATGTTTGATAGCAGATACCTCAGAAAAAATGACTTTGCTTAGTACAACTTAGAGAGTACAACTGGAAACTCAGAAATGGCTATTCTTACTGTGCTGCAATGCTTCAAAGTAGTCACATACAAATTTGAAAAGTGCTGAATTGCGATTTATTACAAGTTTAACATTTTATCACACAAAAGCCATGTAAACTGATACCATGGAACTTACTTGTTCAAAGAGTGTAAGTTGTATAGATTGAGAACACCAATTTATAACCAGATGTATCAATCATGTATGGTCCTATTGGCTTTCAAACTTGGAAGATATCTCATTTTGTCAGGTGCATAAAAACGTTGCAACTTTAAACTGCAATATCTTGAAAACGACTGAAGATAGAGACTTCATTCTTGTTGTGTGTTTTGTATGTTTTTCCATTTACTTTGCAATGATACAGATCTTAAGCATGAAAAAAACAATATGCTAATTTTGGCTGCCGGTACCTAGTAAAATGTTTAGCAACCCATATCATAGGGAGCACTCCAACCTAGGTAACGTGGGAAAGAAGATGGGAATTGCACATTATCCACAGCATCAGTCTGCACATCTTGCAAGCCTCTTGGGAATTGGTCTTGTTTAGCAGAGATGAACTAACAACAACAACACTGAGTGTAAACTTCCAATTATTCTGTCAGTTTTCTTTCACACATGTAGTTTGGTTTACTCATGAACTAAGTGTGATTGATAAAAAGCCATCACCACAGAAGGTTATAAATAAAACATTGCAAAACCAACCACACCAAAAAAAAAAAAAAAAGAGAGACTGCTAAAGATAGGACTGAGCTACAAAAGGCCACACCACAGATGATGAAAGCACACTAACAACTGAAAAAAAATACACGGGTGTCGCAGAGAATACACCACACCACAGAACCTAATGGACAGAAGGATCAGGATCCCATACTACTGCCAGTAAATGCCAGTTATAGTTGACTGACACACATTTGGGTACACACACACACACACACACACACACACACACACACACAC
>JADBJO010000135.1:407500-417500 GCA_016801955.1 Conus betulinus | reverse complement strand
TGAACTTCAGTTTGTTTTGTTTATTTTTTCAACAATTACACACAATGATTGAAAGTGGGCATGATGACCGAGAACAGATTTTTCCACCCAGATTTTTTTCTTCAAGGAATTTTCGTTTTTGTAATTGATTAAAAATGAAGATGGCAAGTAGAATTATAAGCTATGTAAATCAGAATTACCATTGGTTTATTTTAGATGTAGTTATTTTCAATAACTGTTGCTGAGCAGACATTATTTTAGAGATCATTGTTTTCAATTATTGTCGCTGAGAAAGCTTGCCCAGTTTTATCAATGCAGATATCCATTGAAAGTAAAAGGCAAGAAATCTTATGCCTGCATGTCATGTGGATGTTCACATTCATCTTTCTTCCACTTGCACAGAACATGTGCGCCTTTCAGTAATATTCGCTACGTGTTTCTCATACGAATACCTTTTTGTTGCAAGTGTTGGCATTGATAAAGATGATGCTTTTTTTTTTTTTTTGCAAAAGTATGCTTTGTTACACTGGACTTCTTGTCCTTTGGATGAATGCATGTTTTGCTTGATTTGGTTTTACTGTTTATTTTAACTTTATTGTATTTCAAATTATGATGTCAAGAAATACAGGTACTGTTTTTTCCCTTCTGAAAATGGATTTTTATGAGTATTCAGAGAAGTTTTATTTATGTGAGGCATTGTATTTTTGTTCTGTTTGGACTGGAATCTATTTATCAAGGTTGCCTCTTGTCCCAGTTTTCTATCAGGTTTTCACTTTTGTCCTCATGTGCCTAGCAAGCAAGCAAACAAACAAAACCTGTCAAAACTTGCATATGCGTATCTATTCTAGAACAATGGCATTACCATTTGGATCCAGTGAAAATAAAGACAACTTCAGAATGATATTTTGTAATTGCAGTGAAGATGTATTTTTTGCCCTTTAGTTAAAATGATGAATCAGAGTCTTGTATACATGAGAAATGTTTTCTGACCAGTTACTGTTTACCTGGCTCTTCCATTGCATGTTCAGCATTCATTTTTAATTGGAATGTAAGAATCTAGTTAGCGAAGTTAAATTGTATGGAGTTCATGCTTGGCCCATTCGTACGCTGCTAGCTTTTCTTTGCTTTGATGTTTATATTAAAGTGCGAGAGAAAAATCATCTGATCTAATAAATCAAGAATTTTGTGTCATTTTTCTGTGTGAAAATAGATACATTTGGTGAGACCATACTCATATACTAATAAACGTACAGCAAACATCCTGCGATTTGTGTCAGCCTTATTCTTCAGTGGCCTAAAAAAGTGTTAAAATCTATGTGATTTGTCGGTGTTGTGATGCAAGTTGGGGGTGGGTATGTGCGGTTGTGTAGGGGAAGACTTGGATTGTTTTCTCTACTAGGATTATAGAGTGGTTTATGTATTAAATTGCACCTCCACCCTCTCTCTTGCTAGTGATGGAAGGTGCACCTTTCCTGTACAAGTCATTGAAAGAAAATTTTGCTTTTTTTTTCAGACTGTTAAAAATACTCAAGAGTGACTCAGGAATAATTCTCCTTAGGCTTGTGCACTTAAGAGTGCTTGTAGCTCCAAGTGACAGAAGTAGAGATGATTTCAAACATTAGATAATATATGAGCAACAAAGAACTGACAGAAGTTAAGTGTACTTCCACACATCAGCTTTTACAAGGGTAAAATATACAAATCAATTTCAGTCAAATCAATCTTTGTTCAGGCTGACTTTTCCCCACGTTATCTCATCAAGAAGAGATGGGAAGTTTTGGATGAGTTGAGTTGGAGTCCACTTGGAATATCGGAACTATCCAATGTCGGAGAAGAATGTGGATCTCTCTCCAGTTGCTGGTGACTGGTCCACCTTCTCTAAGGTAGGCTGATCTGTTGAGGCTGCTGTTCTTAGCCAATAGCAGGCAGGCCCAGGGCAGGAATATGAACCCAGGATCTGTTCATAAGACAGAATCTGGTTTGTAGTTAAGTAGATGAGAGTCCAGCTTGTCAAGATCTCACACTTGCCCTCTGGCTTTCAGTAAATTTGTGAGATCTCAGCGGACAAAAGATTAGACCAGCATAAATATATCTGCAATAATGATCAGCCTCCACTTTAGTTCTTCACTCAGATTTTGAGTGGATTTTAACTAGTGGTGCAGGAGACAGTAATAAAACGCTGAACAGTTGAAAGCAAACAACTCTTAAGTTTTTATTATAAACTAAGCTGAAGTAACTAGGAATACACTTAGCCCAAGTACACATGTGACAAGACCGAGAGTCACCTACTACAGAGCATGAAGTCAATCAACAATATTCATAAATCAACTGAACAGTTTTTATCCAGCATAGGCATACTTTTTTTCTGTTGGAAGGTAACCCTTGGTGATCATCTTGACAGATAATAATGAATACTGGGGAAAAGTCAAATTGTTAACATAGATTAGAATTTTAATCAAGCATCTTAACAGTTTTTACCAAGTTACGGCAAACAAATTATTACAGCAGAATACTCGTTCATCATCTTAATGGATGTCACAAAAATATTGGCATACAGTATATTCTGTTAAGACATATGGCATACATACAAGCAATGCATAATCTCAAGACTTAGAGACTTAGTTTTAACTTACAGTACATATGGATTAATCAGTGACAACTGACAAAGAATCTCAAGAGCCTGAGAGATGAATGTTCCCCTATCTACCTGTTTTCTTTGTTTGGTTTACTGTTGATGGTCAGTCTTACAGCCTTCCGTGGAGCAGTACTGTGAGAAGACTTGGTTTCCCCTTTTTGTGTGCTTAGCCTCTGATGCCTGTCTTATTGACAAGGTGTAGGAGAAACATCACAGCCAATAATATCATAATATCACTATAGAAAAGATAGGCGTCAAGGTTTATTGTTTAGTCAGCCGGTGGGGTGGGGGTGGGGGATCTGGAATAGGACATTCGTCCCCCACTACCTGCAGAATGAGAAAATGTGTAGAAGATTTAAGAACACATCTTAGATGTTGGCTGCAGGTTTAGCTTTTTGATGCAGATAAACAAAGCTATGATACCTGCACCTGTATGGGGCCATCTGTTAAGGGGACAGTGCGGCAGCTTCTCTGAATTACACGGTTGCCTACCCCTTCCACAGTCGGTCGCTGTACGATCAGATACGGTTATATAAATAACGGACGGAAGGGATCGGAGAGTGAAACTCACATGGCAATGACGTCAAATTCTCCATCCTGCTGCTGGCAGAGCTGTGCACTGATCCAGGAGTCCACATGTATCAAAGGAACATCCGACAGACTGCAAGGAGAGTGAGAGAGGAGGAAGGGGCAGAGGGGTGAGAGTAGAAGCTGAAAATTGACGTAGATTAGTAATATTAATTGCTGTATGTAAGACAAAGGGAGGGAGAGAAAGAGAGAGAGGAGGGGGGTGGGAGAAAAAGGGGAGGAGGGTTGTAGAGGATGGTGTGGCTGACAACTGTCACAAGTGTGTGGATTAAGTAAATGTTGTTGGAAGACTTTGGTTTGTTATAAGACAACTGTTGGAAAGATATTGTCCCAATGTCAGACACTCGCTCATGTAACATCAACAAATCTCCCAATGTCAGACACTCGCTCATGCAATGTCAACAACCAGTCAGACAAAACAAAAGAGAGTTGCCCCTTTCGGTGAATAACTTAACTTATACAAAATTCATAAAAAATTATTTCTATCTGTTCAGCCAAAGAAGAAAAATTACAAAGACATTTTTTCAAGTTAAATACTTTTAGAACAGCCTCTTTGCCCTTCAAAATTTGCACTTGCAGTGGCACATCAAATTGTGGATTATTACAATGTCTCCTGGTCTTAAAAGATCTAAAACAGTGGCTTTCCCTGTGTCAAGTCTCTGTGACATTTCATCAACATACAAAAAAAGAAAACACAAACTGTGTGTTTGCCCCTCGGCACAAAAAAAGTAGATTACATCCCTACTCTATCCAGAGGGAAAAGTTCTTGTTACTATTCGTATCTAAAGAAAATTAATCTTTTTTTAATCTTGTCATTTTCTTCATCATGTCTTACCTGAGGGTTTCTCAAGATGGGTCAGCCATGGTCTCAAATTTACAATTGCACAAGACACCTCCCATGTTAAAAAAAAAAAAAAAGCTATGGGGCATGTGTCCTCACTATCTCTGCGATGCCATTGACTGGACTATCCTTTCTGCTTCAATACCCATCCTACAGGTAACAAATCACCCTGAGCTATCTGTTCACCTCTCAGCATGCATGTATGCTGCATAGTGTATGTGAACAGATAAGCTTGGGCACATGAATCTAAAATCCCTCCTTTTTTATGTGTTACCTGCACAAGTAATCCATGTTTTCCATGGACATGCTTCCCTCATAAATGGACATAAGAAACAACCAGGAACTTGGGCACAGTTCCTGACAACCCCCTTCCCGTGATTAAAATGTTTTTCCTAAAAAGTTTCTAAAATTTTTTCACTGGAAGGGTGACAGGGAAGTCTTTGAAAATTATGTCAGTGCAAAAAGTATCTGTACCAAGCAGTTTTTCAACTGGGGATATACATCCTTTGTAAACAATGTCAGTATCAATCGTACATAACACCTTTTATGAATATTCTACATCAATACATGACACTTCAAAATCATGCCCTTGAGTGATAATCCACATGTCATTAAACACCTTATTACGCATGTATTGCACGTACATAACGGATTGGAAAGCACGAAATTCCACTAATGACTTGCACATTGTAGCCAATCACGCACACAATGTCCAACACATAGCACTGTTTTTCATTCAGAAAAGTCCATGGTGCGGTTACACAGAGAAAGTCTTTCCGTTAATGCGAGTTGCAGATGTCACTGAATCTGGAAAGAGAGATAATTCACATACACACTGTAAAAAAAAGGTCACAGGTCGCTGTGTTGACAGGTAGACCGAAATTATGTTGACCCGTTCAGGGACAGGTCCAACAATAAATGAAAAACACCTGCAGCATCAGCGACCAGCATAGGAAATGGTTGTTCTTTTGTTTCTGATGCTCGCAAAAATGTGAGAGGGTGATGACCAGTTTGCAAGACAAAGGTCTGTCCAACTAGAAATATGCACTTCTGAAGTGCCCAAACGGCGAGGCACTCGCGCTCAGTGGTAGAGTATCATTGATGATTAGGCGACAGCTTTGCACTGGCAAATGATACGGGGTGTAGAAGACTGCCCTCCTCCTGAAGGGGATCTGCTCCAAGTCCGGTATAGCTAGCGTTGGTAGTGGACAACAAAATCCTGCTGCAAGTCCGGCATAGCTAGCGTTGGTAGTGGACAACAAAATCCTGCTGCAAGTCCGGCATAGCTAGCGTTGGTAGTGGACAACACAAAATCTGCTGCAAGTCCGGCATAGCTAGCGTTGGTAGTGGACAACAAAATCCTGCTGCAAGTCCGGCATAGCTAGCGTTGGTAGTGGACAACAAAAATCCTGCTGCAAGTCCGGTATAGCTAGCGTTGGTAGTGGACAACAAAATCCTGCTGCAAGTCGGGCAACAGAAGGACGTACAGGGTGAGACTAGCGGATCTGCTGGATTTGCTGCAGAGCATGCCGACACTCATCGGTTCAGGCGATGGATTTTGTTGGTCAAGTAACTGCTCACCTGTGCAGGATCTTCAGGCACTACAGCCACCCCAAAGTATGGCTAGGGATAAACTGCAAAGCGCCTAGACATGAAACGCTTGGGCTAATTAGTTCTCCACGCCATTCAAATATAAACGCTTTTTTTTTTCATCGTGTAGGGACAGTGATGGTAATAAACGTACCTAAAACACACAGCAGAGTTTCCCAGGATAGTTATTTGAAACTAGCAATGTCTTAGGATCATCACTGTACTTACTGTGATATATCCTTAGTTGTGGGCTGATATATGTCTTTTACGTCGGCATGTTAATCTCATCCAATTGACTAAGATGCTGCTAAAAAATCTTCCTGCAGGTTAGGCAAACTGGACATAATTATGGTAGTAGTTGTTTTCGGTTACCACACCACTGTACGCTTTGTCAGGAATTACTGGTACTCTTAACTGTCCTCTCACTCCATATTCTACAGTCTTTAGGCTTTAAAAAATTTTTTTATGTGGGCAGTTTGTATGAAAGAATTTATAATAAGGCAACAAAGGATGGGGGAAAAAAAGATAACCGCTGCACGGAATTGCTGGCTGTATTTGTAGAATGGGTGACCTCCCTCTTTTCAGTGGATGCTGCCTAAAGTGTTGTCCCTTTGATTGATTGACGTGCCCAGAGGTTCAAAACAACAGCAACAAGAAAAAAAACAAACAAACAAACAATAAAAAAAAAAAGAGCAAAAAAAAAAAAAAAAAAAAAAAAAAAAAAAAAAAAACGAAAAAAAGAACCCTCTCTCTAGTCTCACAGAGGCGTCAGGCATTGTCCCCATGTTCGTCCAAGCCACAAAAAATGCAATTTTCTTTTTGCTTAAAAGAGCATAATGCTTATTGGTTACATTGTTTGTCCGTCTAAGCCCAATGTCCTAAAGATGGGTTGTCATTCTCATACTTATGAGTAACTGAATATGGCTGCAGCGAGAAAGAAATTCTCTGGATGCCAGTCCTAATAAATCAATTTTATATGGGCACTTAAAAAAATCACATTAGAAAAAAGTCTGATGCTTACTTCACTATAAACCAGTCTATCATCAATGCATGATCGATCGTACGTCTTTCAATCTCTCTTTAATGCGTACTGCTGTAACTACCCAGTGACCCAGTTTCTTTACTAGACTTCTCAACAAATCAGTTTCTTCAGCACATGCTCAAACGCTTCCCAAGACTCCAGTCAAATGGTCATCAATAATCCAGTCTTGTAACTGCTTAAACAAAAACCCTATGTCACACAAGATGATTCTCTCTCTCTCCAGTGTTCTCTTCTGCGCATGTTTTCGACACTTGACAGACAGGACTACTAAGCTAAACGAGTACAAAAGCTTGGACTGGTCTAATATTGGGGAGATAAACATGGTCAGCGTTTTAGGCAAGACATTCGCGCAACGAAGATGATTGTTCGATCACAGCGAAGGTGAGGGTCGTGTACTGTACAGACCTCCAACTCCAAGCATTATTTTTTTTTCCTTTTGTTTTTGTTCTTCTCCAAATAGAATTGCAGTCTGTGTTTCAATCGTGACTCTATGTTTAGTATAGGACTCTTCACTGAGCTAGCAAAGTGAATACCTTGACATGCATCACATAAACATGCAGCGAACCTCAGCCTGTTGACGCCCTTTGACCTTCGGTGTGTCCTTAAATAGATCCTGAAGCTTGGCGCAAAGATTCCCGCTTGAATTTATTACTCTTTACACAATGATTGTAGTCTTTTTTGCAACGTATTTCCTTCCTGTGCTTTCTCGCCATTTGACTTTTCTATCCTTCGCTGGCTGCATCAGGGTGCCATTGGGTGTTTTTGAACCATTGGAGGTGAGAAGACCACAGAATTGTAGGTGGTATATTCCCTTTAAATGCCAAGATAGGACCACCGACAAATTTACGTTGGTCCACTGATGAGTGTGAAACAGCGGACGAAACTTCTCTGGGCAGGTGTTCCAAGTGGTGGTGTTTTCAAAGCGGGCTATCATGTCGAGATATGCTGCTAGAGAAAAATCTGATATTTGTACCTTAAACTCCCCTTTATTTTTCTTACTCCTATTTTCTTTCGCAGCCCCACACCCTCCTTTTTTGTGTTTTAGTTTGTTTATATAAATTTTTGTCGGCTCATTGTTATAATGATTGAGGAATCCTTAGCCTGTACTTGTCTTCACCTCTCTCTCTCTCTCTCTCTCTCTCTCTCTCTCTCTCTCTCTCTCTCTCTGAATGAGTGGGAGATTTGCAAAAGGAGTTAAAAAAAAAAAAAGTGATCAGATTCTTCTGCTGTGTACATCCATAAATTTTCAATGTCTGAGGAACACATACTTACATACATGATATGTGCTTAGTTCGCCTGCACCTTTTTTTCTTTTCTTTTCCGCTTCAGTATATATTCATGTCTGTTGTTCGTTTGTTCTAGTGTTTTTTTTTTATTGTTTTTTTTATACTTTTATTTGGGGGCTTGGTACTTCAACATTTGTTTTCATGTTTCTTTTTAGCTTCTTCCTGCTGTCATTATACTTTGAGACTGAAAGTGGCAATCACTATTGCCAACATTGCTCTTTAGCAAGTGGACTCTTGCTGTGCAAGGAACAGCGCCCAGAGTCAAATCAGTGGCACCACACAGCTCTAACAGCACATTCCAAAACCTTAAAAAGAAAAAAAAGTTTGAATCATAATACCCTATAGTGGATGAATTTTTTTTTTTTTTTTTTTTTTTTTTTTGTTCACACATACGATTTCTTCTTTAAACTGAAGGAACTATACTAGTTGAGGTATTTCAAATTAAAAGGTACTGTTCACTTTAAAAAAAAAAAAAAAAAGGCTGCACGTATTCATGTCTGTCATTGCTAAACTTTCTTATTCATCGTCTACAGTCTTATCTGCAATAGATCCGTCTATGTACACTTCTTCTGCATCGTTTGCATGTTACAAACTGACAGAATCTCTCTCTCTCTCTCTCTCTCTCTCTCTCTCTCTCTCTCAATATATAGATATATAAATATATAGATATATATTTGTATGAAGGACATTAACATTATCAGTAAAGCATGCGAGCGTGCGCGCACGCGTCCATACATACACACACACACACACACACACACACACACACACACACACACACACACACACACACAAACACACGTGCGCGCGCACGAGCGCGCATACATACATACATGTATATATATATATATACACTAATAATATGAAAATCTGCACCTCCAAATTCCCACTTCACAGACGTTCATATTTTTCACCTTTATTGATGCTTTATCAGGGAGGGCTGTATACAAATACATACCATGACTGGACCGAATTTATCATTAAAAATTAACATTAGATTTAAGATAAGAAGTGAAATGAGAGAGAGAGAGATGAGAGAGAGAGAGAGAGAGAGAGAGAGAGAGAGAGAGAGAGAGAGAGAGGAAGAAGGAAACCAGGGGATGGGGGAATAGGGATGAACGGAGACATCTGGGAAGGCGAGGTAAGAGATACAAAAGGGACAGGGACAGCTGAAGTGGGGGACTAAAAGGGGCGCATTGCATTGCACTGAGGGTGAGATTAACGTCCTATCGGCCTGTGGCCCTTAAGGGCAAGGTTCCTGCAGACATATGTCTGCATATAAAGGGGCGCCGATATCTTGTCAGGAAAATGAGGAACGGTAAGAGGGCGGGGGGGGGGGGGGGGGGGGGGGAAGAAAAAAAGGGGGGGGGGGTAGTGCGAGAGACGGAGAGATACTGGGAGAAGAGTGGGCAACAGAGAGGGAGAGAAGGAGAGAAGAGAGAAAGGGAAGGGGGGTAGGGGTGGGTGGGGGGGGGGGGGGGGGGTGGGGGGGGTCATGTAAATAGACAGAGGTAGGGAGAGAAAGGAAGGAACTCAAGAGAGAGACAGAGACAGAAAGAGAGAGAAGAGGGGGGAGGTGGGGAGGTGGAGGGGTTGGGCAAAAACGAGAGTGAGGGAGAAAGAGGGTTGGAGAGATAGAGAGAGAAAGGGGGGGGGGGGGGAGGAAGAGGGAGAATAGCAGACAAAGCAAGAAAGATAGAAATGTGGTGCAGGTAACACGATAGAAAGGGGAAGGGGGGGGGGGGGGGGGAGGAGAAAAGAAAGAGAGTCAGAGAGGGCGGAGACTACCGTGTAGAACAGAACATGTTGCGGGGAATAAATAAAAACGAGGAAACAAGAAAAGGAAAGTCAAGAGTAAATCCATCCGTAACATAGGCCTAACAAAGTAATACCATAAATAACAATGTTTGATTATTGTTGAGCATTAGGGCAATAATATGGAACCACGAGAGAGAGGATCAGAGAAAACAGCATATAAGTGAAAGGGGGAGGGGGGGGGGGAGGGCGTTAATCAAAGTGGAGAGTAAACAAATGAACCA